>LZPO01034893.1:381258-392742 GCA_001675575.1 Neotoma lepida | reverse complement strand
AGGGGGGAAAAAGGATAAGCAAATCATAAATCACTGATTAGCAGTAACTTAATATTACAGAGGCTAGGTAATGCTTCTTCCAAGAATAAGAAAATGACTATATGGAAGAAAACAGTGGTCTTGGGGGTGGGGTGGTGGTGGTGGTCGAACCCCGAGTCTCTTGTGTGCTAGGGAAGCCCTTTATCATTGAGCCAACCCTCCAACCCAACAGTGTGGTCTTAATTTTACATCTGAGCAATAAATAATATAATAAAATGGGACATGTATTTCTACTATGTTTATTAAAAAAAATCCTCAAATGGAACATCACCTATGTGGCTACAAATTATGCATTTCGGTGTATAAAAAATTCATTCATATCAAGGACTATGAGACCTTTTTCATTTTTAACAAGAGCCATCTGATAATCTTATAAGTCAACTCAGTATTAAAATTGCTACTAGAGTTTTCATTAATTCTTAAAAGAAAAATAAAATAAANTTTTCAATTAAATCAACAAATAAAAGCATTTAAATGTAAAACTCACCTCTGGGTCACTTTCTTGAATCAAGGTTGTAAAGAGAGCTTCCTAAAAAGCCAAACATTCAAATTAAATGTGAAAGTTCTGTCTCATTCATATACTAATACTTGGTCATGATTTGTTATACAATGACATACAGAGATATGCATTATTCAGTATTTCATAAAATCAGGTAGTTAAAGTTTTACTCCTTTAAAAATCTTCTCCCCTCTCTCTGAAGATGTTATTTAAGTCTCACCCTATCTAACTTAATTCTTCTTACTCCCCCAGGCTCACTGCAGGCAAACAAAAACCAGTGCAGTGTAGTAATTTGTTACTATCATAAAAAGGCCAAAAGTGGCACAAGAAAAGAATGGCAAAATTGGCAAAAGATACTTTAAAAGAAGGCTCTGTATAAAGAAAAGTAACTTGGCCTTTATCTAATGGAACTATGGTTCTTAAACTTTTTCTTTAATACTACTACATGCATAATAATCCCCACGAATACTAGCAAGTTAGGATGACTATCAGGAAAAGGTTTTCCTAAATTTGCATTTCCCCTAGCTTATGAGATTCTACTGTCTCCTTTTAGGTCCTACAGACCCTGAAACGTTTTTGCATCAGTTGAAGCTGAATTTGAACAGATTTGAATTTCATGTTAGTCTCGTGGCTTTGTGGTTGAAGTACTTGAAGGAAGCAAAACTTACAGTAGCATGAAAGAGCTACTCTATTACTTTGGCTGTTTTAAGAGAACAAGCAATGAGGAACAGGGATGAAGCTTGATGTATTTAAAATAGAGAAGTTTTACTGAGTGATCAAGTGTGACAAATGAGGAGGAAAAATTAAAGACAACTGCCAAATTCTGTTCTGACTGTTAGTCAGAGAACAGCAGTCAAAGTTTTTTTTTTCCCTCAAATAGGATTCCCTCTCAAACAGTGGGCTGAGTGGGCACTAAAAGGAGAGGACATTTTTATGGCCTAAAACCAGTATGTGACCCCAAAAAGAAAACTAGTTAACAACAACAACAAAAAAAAAAATAGTAAATCTGATCTTAAAAATTTAGTAAGATCTAGGAAAAATGATGGTGAAAGCTGATTATTTACCTCATCTTTTATGTCCACATCCTCAGGAGCCGTACTTATGGAGAGCTGATTTCCATCCATGGATATTGGGAAGCAGGTGTAAAATTTTACCATAGAATCTGCAGATTTTTTGTTTATTTCTATATATGCCTTTAAAAATAAAAATTACAAAAATAAAAAAACAATTAATTCTTCCTGAAAACTCTTCAGGGTAAAACGACTTAGTAAGAAAACTGAAGTCATAGAAACAGCAAAATCCATAGGCTAAGACTAACATAACAGCAAGAAATATGTGAATAGACAGGCAATATTAAAAAGAGAACCAAAACACATTCTAAAACTAATACTGAAAAGGATTTNTGTTTATTTATTTTTGATATAGGGTCTTATTCTGGACCCTAGGTGACACCAGAATTACAATCAGGCACTAAATTCAATGCAGAAAAAGTCTTATTTATTGCATCCACAATAGTACTTAGCATTAGCAGACATTTTGTTTCATTATTATTTTTTTGAAGATTTAGTAAGACATTTAAATAAATAACTCCTTAGATTTAAATCATTTGTCATTCTTAGTGGTACAATGGTATTTCCAGTTACTCTGCCTGTAGACATCCATGAGCCCTTTATCCAGTGAGTCTAGTCACTTAATGACAACTTGTTACCAACTGGTCAAATGCAGCACCTGTGTTCAGGTAACCTTTATTTTATATTATGGCCACGAAGTACAATAATAGTGGTACTAGCAACCATAAATGCCAAGAAAAAGTCCTTACAGGTGCTTTCTGTAAATGAAAAGGCAAAAGTGATCAGCATAACGGAGACTAAGGGGAAAAAAAAAAAACGCATGGGGCTTGTATGAGTACTCAGTGGGTAAAGGCCCTTGTGGCCAAGCGTAACCACCAGAGTTTAATCTCTGGGACCNACATGGTATCCAAGTTGCCATCTGACTTGCATGTGCACACTGTAGCATGTGTACGTTCACATATATACACACAAATAAATAAATGCAACTAAAAAAAGGAAAAATAATCATATGCTAAGGTTGGTAAAGGAATTATGGTAAGAAAGAATCCCAAATCCTTGAAATTGTAAAGTTGAGAAAACAAATTTGTGCCAGCTTTGCATTAATACCTTAAACTGCCAAAGTTACAGTGTGTGTGATAGAAACGCTTCATTATCAAGGAAGAGACATTAAATCTGTATATGCACGAAATGTAAAGAATACAGAATACCTAAGGTTCAGTACCATCTAATTTCAAACATCCACTGGGTCTTGAAAAGGCAATTCTCATGGATAAGGGATGACTACTGTTAGCAGAATTTTAGAGAATTATTATATCTCCAAGTATATAATAATTCTACTCAATAATAAACAAATCTGGACAGATAATCTTGATTTACTGGCTTAGATTTTGTACATATTAAATCTGTATTTATTACATGTTTTGGTATTACAATATAAACTCATCAATTTGAATTGTTTTTAAAAGCTCAAATTTCCCATTTCACTCTATTATCATATGAAAAATTTTAATGTTAAAGAATGCATTGTTTTCTATTTTTATCTTCCTTTAAATTACGAATAACCCACATTTAAAAATCAGTGTTATGGAGCTGGAGAGATGGCTCAGTGTTTAAGAGAACAGGCTGCTCTTAGAGAGGACCCAGGTTTGATTCCCAGCACCCATGCAGTGGCTCACAGCTTCCTGTAAACTCTGTTCCAGAGATCTGATGCATTCTTCTGACCTCCACAAGGACCAGGCACACATGTGGCAAACAGATATACATCATGGCAAAACATCATACAATAAAAATAAAGATACAAAATTATATTTAAAAAAAAAAAAAGAAAAGAAAAGCTGTACTCCCATTCGCTGTCCTTTGCCTCTTTTAAAAGTGTGTATAATTCAGTCTCTAGTGTACTTAATAGGAAACTGCACATAATTCAGCTTGTACTCTCTTTTGTTTGGTGAGCACACTGGCTGATGATCCTGCTCCATGTATCCCATTATTCTTAAAAACTGAGAGACTGTCAAACTTGGCTGTGTCATAAGACACAGAGAGTAATACTGCCCAAACAGTAATACTTTTAGATTAGATTTTTTTNCCCAGAAAACTCCCCTCCTTTAAGGTTATTACAGCACCTCACATAAGTTGTTTATTAGCAAGAAATTTTGCTGAGCTATTTTAAAAACAATACTTTAAAAAAAGATTTTATTTACCTATGCGTACGTATGTGTACTTGCATGAGTTTATGTGCACCATATGCATGCAAGCATCCATGTGGGCTAGCAAAGGGTATTGGATCTTCTGGGACTGGACAAGTGGTTGTGAACTGCCAAGTGAGTGCTGGGAACTGAACCTAGGTCCTTCCTGTGTAAGAACAGTAAGTGATCTTAAGCACTAAGCCATCTCTCTAGACCTTTGTTAGTATTTATTAATCTTTTTGTTGTTCTAGTGGTGATATTTAATGGGCATTAACCAGTTTCTAGACTCAAACTAATATCAACAATCATAGACACATAAAATAAAAATGAATAAATCTTTCAAGAATTTAAGTTACTATTTGTGTGTATGAGTATTTTGCCTGCAGTATAGCTGTGTGACATGTGCTTTCAGTGTCCTTGGAGATCAGAAGAGGGTATCAGATTCCCTAGGACTGTAGTTATGGATGGTTGTAAGCTGTCTTATGGGTGCTGAGTATCAAACGTGGGTCCTCTGAAAGAACCAGTACTTTTAATTGTTAAGTCATCACCCAGCCTCCCAAATACATAAATCTTTATATATATATATAGAGAGAAAAATACTGAAGTAGATGATATCTGTGCCTTTTCTTTTTAAAACTCCTTTAGTTGGGCTAGGGAGGTAACTTAGCAGTAAAGTGTATGCCTACCCTAAGTTCAATTCCCAACACCCTGCCCCCCCCCCACAGAGACAGATATCAAAGAGTGTGTGTGTGTGTGTGTGTGAGAAAGAGAGAGAGAGAGAGAGAGAGAGAGAGAGGGGAGATTGGTTGATTGATTGATTACAAAGCCAGGCTAGGACAAAGGGATCATGAGTTTGAGTTTGTAGTTAGTCTAAGTAAGACCCTCTTTCAAAAACACAAAACAAGAATAACATATAATAAAGATTTTAAAAATCTGTTAACTTAAATGAGTTAAGAGATAGTCCCTTAAGTCTTTACTATTTTTAAAATTTCAATGTTTTTATCAAAATGTGCTTATAAATAAGTAGTCATCATAAATTCTTACCTTTTTATGAGATGATAAAATCAAAATATCCTTCAAACCACCAAATGGCTTTGCCAAGTTGTAAATTTCTTCTGTAGAATATCCTTTATTAGGCAAATTAGAAATAAAAACCACACTCATTTCCTCCATTTCCTTCAAAACAAATTAAGAAAGTGATTAGTATGTAATTTGCATTTACTACTTGAGGAAAGCCAGATAAATCAGTAGACTGGTGGAACCTCAAATTAAATGCCCTCTGTGGTGGTTTGAATGAGAAAGGCCTCACAGGTCTATACATTTGAATGCTTGATCCCCAGTTAGTAGAACTGTTTGAGAAGGATTTAGGAGATGTAGCCTTGTTGGAGGAGGTGTGATCTTGTTGGAAGGGTTCACATCAGTTCCAGTCTCACTTTCTCTGCCTATGGCCAGGGCCATGCCTGCCTGCAAACTGCCATCCTCCCCACCATGACAGTCATAGACTGAAACTGTAAGCATGGCCCCAATTAAATACTTTCTTTTATAAGCTGCCTTGGTCATAATGTCTCATTCACAGCGATGGAGGAGTAACTAAGACATCTTTAGAATATACAAATTCACAATTTTAAATTACGTAGAATAATTACAGTCATACCATCTGTCATCTAGTCCAGGTCTTTCAGTCTTCTTTTGACTTACTGTTTTAAAACCGACGTTCATTCATATCTCTGACAACAGCACCTTTCATATACTGTTAACTATGCCTGTGCCTTGTAATGTGATGCGTACATCTAACATCCAAAGCTGTGTGTCTTCTTGTCTTCCTGAACAACAATCACTCTTAGGCAATATTTTTCAAGTTTATCTACTCTCTTTAAGATCATTATATCGTAAGTACTTTTCTGTTTTATTTTGTCCCAATCTACTTATTCTCTAAACTTATTCTTTCATTAAGCCCGTTTTTCCTTTTGTAGATACTGGGAAAATTTGAAAAGCCTCTATGAGGAACTTGGCATGTTTTGATTTTAGAGACAAAAAGAAAAGAAAACCTGCAAGAGTCATAGCTTTGAAAAACCAGATGACTAACAACAACAGGTCTCTCAGGTGCACTGGTACATGATTCTTAAATAGCTTTACTGGAATGCTGACCCTACTATACCAGTGCTTAAAAATACTTTAGTAAGATAAACTATTTAGTCATTTTTTTAATGAGTGGATTATTAGACAAAAATGAATTTAGGCATAGCATGTGAGCAATCTCAAATTCTAACCAATAAAATCTAGATGAATGAGATTTTAGCATACTCTTGAACATATAAGTGAATTTTATGTCCTTCATATAAATCAGAAGGCCTACTTGTTTCTCCAAAAATGCAGCACAAACAAAAAAGCCTTGGTATTCAAAATATTCATATATCTTACTTTCCTCAAGGGTAGAAAAAAAATCCACAAAGGATTATTAGAAATTATAGATGTAGCTCAGTTGGTGGAATGCTTGCAAAGCATTTACAAAACCCTGGGTTTTATCTCCAACAATATATAAACTGGGTGTGGTAACACACTGTAGTAATCCCCACACTACAGAAGTTGAAGCAGGGAAATTAAAGTTCAAGGTCACTCCTTACAACATAGCAAGTTTAAGTTCAGACTGCAATACAAAGAAATCCTGTCTCAACAAAAATCCTCCAATGAAACAAAACAAATTCCTAATGTGCACAGGTTCTAGTTCTTCTAGTTCCAACAAGCTGTTATCTATCCCAAAACCATTTTGCCTTAACATGCTCTCAGAGGAGAACAATCTTCATAAACACACATTTATTCAAGTTTTTAAACCAATATATCTAAAGAACTGAAAATGACCATGCCAAAAAGTGAAATATAGTTGCTCTGAGAATTTTATGTAAATAAAATACAAAAACTGACCTTGCTCACTGGTTCATTTTCTGTGGCCTCCAAAGTACCTTAATAACCAAAAAATAATGAAAACACAATTTTTAAAAGTTCATGTGATCCTCAAGATTCTACTTTATTCCATAATAAATTAAATAGTTATTTGAACATGTATATGACTGACAAATGGCTAAGAAACAGTATAGAAGTGATACCAACTTTTTGTCCCATTTTATTGAAAATAGATTCTTTTCTCATACAATATATCCTGATTACAGTTTCCCCTCCTTCTATTCCTTCTAGTTCCTCCCCACCTCCCCTCCCATCCAGAACCACTCCCTTTCTGTCTCTCATTAGAAAAGGACAGGCTTCTAAGAGATAACAACAAAACATAACAAAACAGAATATAGTAAGATAAAACAAAAACATCACATTGAAGTTTCAACAAGGCAAATTAACAGAAGGAAAAGAGCGCAAGAAAAGGCACAAGACCAAGTCCACAGACTCAGGAGGCTTATAAAAGAAAACACTAAACTGACAGTCATAACATACACACAGTACATGGTGCAGACCCATGCAGGCCCTGTGCTTGCTACTTCAGTCTCTGTGAGTCCATATGAGCTTTGCTCAGTTGATTTAGAGGACCTTGTTGTCNAGGGATAACCGCTTTTAAATAATACATTTCAGTTATTCCTCAAGAGTAAAACTTAAGAATGATACAGAGACAAGAGTGTAAATCTGAATTGTAATATATTTTAGTTTTACCTGGGATTTGACCCTAGTACTAGAAAAATCAACACAAATAAAAATATATAATATAACCACAAATGCTTTTCTTAAAAATACTTTCTTTCAACTTTAAATGTAAAGCACAAAATGAAATTTCTACTGGCCTACCTGAAGTAGTTTCTTCAGTACTCTTTCCAGTGGCTTTGTCTTCCATACTAGTGTTGATTTCAGAGTTTGCTGCACAAAACAGACTACTTTAAATTTCTAAGAAAACACTAATACAATCAAACCAATGAATCTGAACAAGAATTTAAGCTAGTAACTTCATCACTTCAGTTTCTCTCATGCTGACCTAAGTAAAACCTCTCTTTGGAAAACAAAACATTCCCTGTGAGGCTGTGTGGTTCTGTGTGTGCATGCATGCAGGTACATGTGCACTTGTGTCATGTATACGGAAGCCAGAGATCAACATCTAGTGTCTACCTCCATTGCTTTCAAACCTTATTTTTTGAGACAGGGTCTCACTGACACTAGAGCTCATCCATTCAGCNAGGCTAGCTGGCTAATGAGCTCCAGGATCTGCCCGTGTTGTCTGTCCCTCTATTGCCCAACCCAGCACTGGGATTATAGGTGTGTGCTATGCCTGGCTTTTATGTGCTTGCATACCCAACAACTATTTAACAACTGAGCCATCTCCCAGGCCTCCCTTTGGGAATTTTACAGAAAAATTTCAAAATATATCTCGAATATAAACCAAGAGGATCCAAAAAAATAAACCACTGAAGTGATAGCACATTGTTACCTGGTACAGTCACGAGTTTATTGGAGTCTTTGTTTTTGATAATCCCAGACTTTTTAGCTTCTAGAGACTTCTTTCCAGATTTTGCTTTTAAAAGTAGAATTAAACCATTATTCTAAGATTAAGGACCTACTCATTTAGCATATTTTAAATTAATATATCAGAAATAAATAGCTCAACCTAATCTGAATAGCAATTTATTACATGTATTATTTTCAATTTTTTACAAGTAATATTAAAAGCAAATTTAAGTTGAGACATAATTTTGTTGCCTTTAAATTAGTCCCAAGTTTAATTCTCATGTGAAATATAGAATTAAAAATATATATTTTGAAATTCCTACAAAGGTTCCTTGAAATTAAACTATTAGAAAAGATACTGTTAATAGGGCCATGCTATTTTCAATGTACAACATTTATGTTAAATAGCGTTTCATTTCTTTATCAGGGAAATTAATCTGTTTTAAAGTAACAAACATCAGATATACTGTTTACACTGTGGAAGGGAGTATAAAATGTACATTGTAACAAGAAAGAAGGAGAGAGGAAAGATTAAACCATTTAAATGGGACAATGACAGAGCAACCTATGAATATATTACTGTTAGGCCATGCAGTTACATAGTTGTGTGTGTGTGTGTGTGTGTGTGTGTGTGTGTGTGTGTGTATGTAATATATATATATTGTATATATATATATATTGTATAGCCATAATATATTGGTACAGAAATATATATTGATACAGAAATGTATCTTTAATGGCAAATATTGTTAAAGACCAAAGTAGCAACAAATAAAAATTTTATATTGTAAATTTTAAATACTGAAGACTCTTCTAAATGCCTCAAGATTAGTTATCAGATACTAGAAATTATTGAAATCTAAATTTGCTTTCAATAATATATTCTTTAAATATGTAAAATGAATTTAATAAGCCTCTCTCCCTCAGTTGTCTTACCTGTTTTGATAAAAGCTTTACCTTTTGCAGCTACCGTAACCACAGATTTTACAGAACCCGCTGATTTCCCTAAATCACAAAAGCTATAGTCAAAACTGTTTTACTTAAATAGTATCAATCTCCAAATTACCTTATTAAAAACAATACAAGAATAACATATTTTATTCAAAACATAAAATGTTACNTAAAATATTTTGGGAAATCTAGCAAAGATAATTTCTTTGGGGGAGAGGTATTACTAGAAAGTAGGATTTAAGTTAAATATCTCTCTGTATGTATGAATCAACTTGAAGCTGAAATACAAAGTATAAAGCTAAAACACAAAGCAATCCCATGTGTTCACTGGTTCCAAAAGCAATTATGCAGAGCCTCTCAATGTATGATTCCCTGGATCACACTTGACTGAAATCTATTTAAGAACACATGAAGGTCACAGAAAGTCTGCTCTTTGTATCCTAGTAGATCTATTATTTAAAAAAAAAAAAAAATACCAGTGCCATATGTGGGATAGGCTCCAAAAGTTGTCAAATGATACAGGTTCTTGCTGGTTCCTCTTGGTTGCCCACCATAACTAGACGGTAAGACCCTATAGCTTAAGTCACCACTCATCTTCATTACAAGAACTAGCTAGAACCGAGTTGGAAAGTTTCTCCCTCCTGGCTAGCTTCCCCAGTCTCAAAAGGTACTATGAATGCCGCTTGCAGAGAAAAGCTATCAACAGTCTTAACCAGCTGTGAAACCTCCAAACTGTAATATAATCTTGGCAGGAAGATGTGCCTACTGGTGCAATAGTGGCAAGACTGTTAGGAGAGAAACCAACTGTTCTTTGAATCTGAAGCACTTTCCACAGGAGGAATTCACACCTGGTACAGCAAACCAGGGCAAAAACTCATGGCTGAGATGGTTTTAGGGTCTAAAAGAAAATTAGATATTATGTAGCTAACATGGCCCCAAACTACTTTCTAAATATGAATATTTATACGATAGACAAATGCTACTCTCAGCCTTCATCAGAAAAGCAAGTCTTTGAAAAGGATGGTAGTAAATGCAGAGATTCATGGCTATACTAGGTGATAAGAATTGCTTAATAGTGAAATTTATAACACCACTCCAGCTAAGGCTCATAAAAAACTGTACAAGAAGATATGCAAAGAATGTGAGAGCCAGAAGATAGGGAGAAGGGCTGTGAAATGCTGTCTTTAGGGCATGAGATAGCCACTGTAAACACTCTACCACAGCAGTTGAGGTTGTCTCTACTGGGCCTACACAAGACTAGACTGGGCCAGTCAATGATTAGTCATGAATCAGAGAGGGATTCAAAGGGCCCTATTCCTCCTTGCTGAACTAATGGTTATTGGTGGATTCAATCATTATCGTCAGTTGTTTACCCACAGAGAAGCCCATCAGGCTCCAAAGGACAGGACAAACTAAGACAAAAGAAAAAGACATGGATATAAGAAAGGACTTAGGCAGTGGTAGCGCATGCCTTTGATCTCAGTACTCAGAAGGCAGAGGCAGGCAGATCTCTGAGTTTGAGGTCAGCATGGTATACAGAGCGAGTTCTAGGACAGCCAGAGTTGTGTACAGAGAAACTCTGTCTTGGAAAATCACATAAAAGAAAGAATTTGTGCAGAATAGGCAGACATGTCAACGGAGGTGGGAGAGAAATAGGAGAAGGTAAATGCAATTCATTTNATACACGTATAAAATTGTTAAAGAACAAATTTAATAAAAATTATAGGCAGCAAGAAAGTAAAGAGAAAACAGCCCAGAATTAGATGATTTGTAGACCAAAGTTTTATACAAGTTAAGCTTGGGCATTACTTAATTCTTTGCACTTCCCCGACTCCACTTCTACCAAAAAGTTGGTAATTGTTACAACTTAGTAACAGAGACATTATACGATTACAGCTATTCATTTAAAATAGATCATATAAAAAGAGCTATTAACATCCATAAAACCAGAAATAATCTACACTCACCCATCATACTCATAGACAGGCAAAAGAACAATATAAGTAAGTGCCCTCTCAATAGCTGCAGTTTTGCTACCCAAAGTTTTAATTATTCACAATAAACTGCCAACTGTTCAACAAGCCAGTATTAAATAGAAACTTTCAGAAAAATGCACTTTCTAAATTTTAAATTGGGGGTCATTCTAAAAAATGGAATGGATTCTCCAGCTGTCCAGCTTCAGACAGCCAAGCATATGCAGACCATGCATGCATCCCATTAGTCATTAATAGCTGTATCTCTGTTACACCTTTGAGGTCTCACAGTGATTCTCCTCATAACTCATACATCCATGCAAGAAGGCATA
>LZPO01034893.1:364747-381164 GCA_001675575.1 Neotoma lepida | reverse complement strand
TTGGGAGGCAGAGGCAGACAGATCTCTGTAAGTTCAAGGCTAGCATGGTCTACAGAGAAAGTTCCAGGACAGGCTTAAGCTACACAGAGAAACCCTGTCTCGGAAAACAAAACAAAAAACAAACAAACAAAACAAAAAAATCAAGAGTATGAGAGACTATTTCATTTAACTTACTGTGCCTAACTTTAAATTAAACTTTATCACAGCCAGGTGTGGCATACCCCTTTAATCCCAGCACTCAACAGTCCAGAGGCAGGCTGATCTCTTTGAGTTTGAGGCCAGCTTGGTCTTCTTAGGAGTCCAAGCCATCCTGGGATACACAGTAAGACCCTGTCTCAAAAATCTTAATTGTAAGTGTATATGTATATATGAATATACATATATGAATATATATATGTATATAGAAGGGTTCAGTATTATCTGCAATTTTAGACCTTTACTGTATGTCTTGGAATATACGAATGCATCCCTGTCCATAATAGGTAACTACTGCACAAATCCTTAGAATCTGGCTCTTAACTAGTCAATTTTTAGTAATTCACAAGTTTGCTATTGTGAAATAAACTGACCATTTTTCTTATAGTAACTCTTTTGTTATCATAAACAGTTCACATTACCACTTATATGAGGATGCTAGAAATTTAAAGAAAAGAATGCCTAGGATTTATTCCCAGCAGTTAAGGTATGGCTAGCTGCTTTAGTTCCCAGCCCAGCAATCTCCATTTGTGACTCCCATAAACTTTAAATCAAACTGTTTGTTAAATAAATGAAATTTCAGAGTTTCCTAAAAATGTATGACCANCTTAGAAGACAGCCCCAGAATACTAAATGAAAATTCCAAATCTGTCAATTACAATGGTACTTCTCTTTTTAACACAGAAGAAGATAATTTAATATGCTACTCTCTACCCTGAATATCACTTGCCATAACCTGTATTTAGCAGAAACAGGAGGGAAAGGAGAAGAGAGGAATATACCAGGGTAAAGTGAAAAAAATCTTAATCATTATTTAAAAACCGACTACAGTGACCCAGGCATGGTGGTGCACACCTGTAATTCTAGCACTCAGGAGGTTGAGACAGGAGAATCAGAATTCAAGGTCAGCCTTGACCACATGGCAAGTTCAGGGCCCATTTGGGATACATGGGATGCTATTTCGAACAACAAAACAGAACAAAACACTATAGCTTATAAAAACTACATGTGCATTTATCTGAACTACTATATAAAAGACANTAAGTCCTCAATGAAAGAGGAGGGAAACAGCTATGATATTTATTCTCAGAAATACTTCCTCAATTAAATTATTATTCTTTGATAATATTAGAGCACTGGGTATTAAATTTCAGTCTGAAAACTACTAAATGACTATAACCTCAAAGATTAACACATACACTTAATACATTATCACATGAAATACAAGCCAATTAATTCTTCAGCAATTTAATGACTAGAATCCTAATAAAATATACTTCTCAACAGGCAGTTTAGCTCAATAGTAGAGCATCTGGCAAGAACTCAAAGTTGTACATTCAATCCCCAGCACAAGAAACAAATGGGCAATATAAAAATAACATACCTGTAAATCTGTTCACTTTGAATGTAGATGGCTTTATTAGTCCAGTTTTGGCTAAAATAATGAGAAAAATGTATTTCAATAATACATTACAAACAATACTCAGATTTAGGTNAAGAGCTAACCTTGGAATAATTTTCAAAGAGCACTGCAACCTCCAATCCCTTCTGTCCTGGGAGTTATTACTTATAAAAATTCTTACATAAGTCAAAATGCACAGTTTCAGTGTTGCGTGAGGGTCGGGGCTTTCAGTTGGTAATGTACTTGCTTTGTGTAAACAATGAGGACCTGACTTAGATTCCCAAAAATCATATAAGAATTCTAAGTATTAGTCCCAGCCCTGGGAAGGCAGACACAGAAGAATCACTGGGAATTAGGTTAACTGGTGAGCTCAGAGTAAATGAGTGACACTGCCTAAAAGGAAGACAGCATTCCTGAGGATGAGACCTGAGGTTTTCAGAAGATCCATACACACATGCATATGTATTCACATATGCATAATAAAGCAAACAGCTAAATTTTTTCCCTTCTGTCATTTAATAAAATTTAATAATATTAAACTTTTCTTTCAAAGGCTGTACAAATAGTTCTATTAATATTGACTGAGAGTTGGGTGGCCTCTATTTCCACAGTAACAAAGTCACCATCCTATCCTGGTAGCAAAAGATACCATCTTCCACCATGAGAATGAGTCCGATTCACTTTTTCTTTTTTTTTTGGTTTTTTGAGACAGGGTTTCTCTGTGTAGCTTTGCGCCTTTTCCTGGAACTCACTTGGTAGTCCAGGCTGGCCTCGAACTCACAGAGATACACCTGCCTCTGCCTCCTGAGTGCTGGGATTAAAGGCATGCGCCACCACCGCCCGGCTCTGATTCACTTTTTCTTTAACTATGGAGAGATACATAAATTTTCACATTTAAAAGTCTCCTGTAAGCCAGGTGTGGTGGCACACACCTTTAATCTCAGCACTAGGAAGTCAGAGACAGAAGGATCTCTGTGAGTTTGAGGTCAGCCTAGGCTATGTAGAGAGATCCTGTCTTAAAAAAAAACAAAAACAAAAACAAACAAACCAAATGAAAAGGAATAGTATTTGGGTCACCTCTATTAAAGGCTCAATAAATGTTTTACTAACACCATTTTACAAGAAGTCTCAAGTAAACTAACAAAACACATTCATTTGAATGAGTTTTAAAGGTTAACAACTTGGTCTAGGGGGTGGCTTAGTGGATAAGTATTCGCCTTACAAACATGAGGACCCGAGTTCAGATCCCAGGGCCCATGTAAAGTTGGATGCAGTAAAAATTCATCTGTAATCCCAGCATGCCTGAGGCAAGCTGGAAGAGACAGGAAAATCCTCAGAAGCTCAAGGGTCAGCTAGACTGGAATACACAAATAGCAAGCAAGAGATTCTGCCTCAAAACACGTGAAAAGCGAGGACTGGTATCTGAGGGTGTCCTCTAACTTCTACAAATGCTCACTTGCACGCACACACAGACACATACATACACACATACACAAAACACAGTTTACAACTTACCAAAAGAGGCTGAAGTAACAGTTTTAATGGTTTTTGAAGCATCTGTCTCTTTTCTATTTAAAAGAAAAAAATCAGAACCACTGAAAAATAGTTCTAAGTTCTATATGCTTCTAAAACTGGAGTGTTTAAGAAAATTTAAATTCATGTACAATTTTATAATCATGGTGGTTAAAGATGTAGTCTTAAAAACTAAAATTTCTTAACACATATACACATTAATTTTTTTATATGAAAACATAGATTCACTTACTTTAAAGCGGATGCAAATGACTTCTTGGAATCTGAAGGTTTCTTCTTCATTTCTTTGTTCTAAGAAGGAAATATTATTTAGAACAAAAAATTAGCTTTCCCCCAACTAAAAAAGACAGTTTAAACAATACAGGGAAAGGTATAGAATTCAACAATGAAAAATATTCAAAATCTTCCTACTCTGAAGTATAAACGCTCATTACCCTTTTCTACTTCAANTTCCTTTAATTTTGTGATCATGTTTTGGTTATTACAACAGCTTCAGAAGGGCCTCTGATTTTGTCCTCCCTTTCTATATACCCACATTCTTTCAACAATATAAAATGAGATTGAACTTGCTGTTCCTACTCTTAAAACTTTTCATCAAACTCAGGGAAAAAAAAAAATCAGTCCAGTAGTCTTGCCTTTTTACGTGGAATGCACTCCAAGAACTCTAGTAGATGAAACTATGCACAGTATGAAACCATATTTACAGTTTTTCACTATACACACAGCTGAATGCATACATTAGGTAGATTAAGAGATTAATGGTGGTCACAGAACACAATATACTGCAATTAAAGTTACATGATGTGGTCTCTCAAAACATCATACTGTCTTTTTCACTTCAAAGAAGTATTTTGTAGCTTCTTTGGCATATATAGACCACCAACATATACCCTAAGGCCATACCTGAATAAAGTAATAATTACTTGAATAAAAATACCATGAACTTTTGAGAGGGTGGTGTATGTCTTTAATCCTAACACTCAGGAGGCAGATGTGCAGAGTCACAGAGGGGCAGAGACCGTCCAATCTCAGGGAGTTGGGAGGCCAGCCTGGTCTACACAGGAACTCACCAGAGCTACAGAATGAAATCCTATCTCAAAAGGTACCAGAGGGTGCCATACAAGCTTCCATAGGAGGGAAGCAACCAGTTCTACCCAGCTATTATGCCTATGAACTACAACAATGAACAGCCTGGCACAATAACCCTAAGGGTACAGTAGTGGCATGCATATCTTGGCGGTAACCATAAGCTCTCTAACTGGACATAAGACGCACTCAACAAGGTGGAAACCATGCCTAGTACTGGAAACCTAGCCAACTACTCTGTTAGTGAAGTCTACTTTTTTACACCCATATATCCCATAACACCCATAACAAAAATCTAAACATTTGTCCTTATACCCATAGATAAGTGTAGCTATCACTCCTCATGAAAGAAACTTTTTTGCAACAGACAAGACCATTACAGAAAACCAGAACTAATGAAAATGCAGAGTTACGGAGCCCAGTCTCAATAGATACATCTACAAAACACTCCCCCACCTAAGGCTCAGAGAACATTTCAGAAGAGGAAATAGAAGGAAAAACCGTAAGGGTCAGAAGGACAGGGAATTTGCTGTGAGATTATGTCTCCTAGTAATGTCAGAAGCTACACCTATAGAGTCTCACAAAAGTGACTGCCTAAACATGGGTGACACCAATAGACATGCTCAAGTGGACAGAGGAAAAGCTCATGAGGCCTCAACCATAGACAAAGAACTAGAGGCAACTAGGGAATGCTGAGAGTGGAAGAAATAGCCTTCCCTGGAAAGAGTACACCAATTGGTTATCCAATACCAAATGGTCAGCCCTGAAATATATGAGTAACAGTATACAGACTGAGCAGATTATATTTAGGAATATATGTGTGTGTATCACACGTAATATATATGTATGTATATATATGTGTGTGTGTGCATATATATATGTGTACGTATGTGTGTGTGTGTGTGTGTGTATGTGTATGCATGTAGCTGCAATGAATGAAAAAAGTGGCCATGAATTTGAGAGAGCAAGGTGTGGTATATGGGAGGGAGGGTTTGGAGGAAGGAAAGGGAAGGGAGAAATTATGTAATTGTATTATATTATAATATAAAAAAATAAAAGCACCATGCATTCTCAACAGCCAATATAAAAACAGAGACCACTACTGAGTAACTGTAGGGCCAACAGTATATACATCATGCATATGCTAGACAGAAGGGTTCTTCATATCTTACCAAGATAAAGCCAGACAGTTGTGGACTTCATAATACTGAACTTAAAACATATGAAATATCTATTTCAGAATTTCCCACTTAATACTTTTATACTACAGTTGACCTTGGGTAATTGAAACTACAGAAAATGAAATCCAAAATAAAGGGCCACAGATAACAGACTCTTAAGAGTTTATGTTACATATTCCAACTATTTGGGGTCAACAAGATTGTTTGCAGGATAAAGGCTTGTTGAACAAATCTGACAACTTGANTTTGAACCGCAGACTCCAGAGTGAAAAGAGAGAACAGAACCAATTCCTGAAAGTTGTCCCCTGACCTCCATATGTTACCATGGCACACATGTGCCTCCATCTATTAGCACATCAGCCATACAAAGCAACAAATAAAATTTAAATTTACAGTATAAAATTTGGGACTGAACAGATGGCTCAGTGGTTAAGAGTACTGGCTGCTTTTTTAGAGGACCTAGGTTAAATGCCCAGCATCCATATGGCAGGTCACCATAGAAAGCTGCATGTGGGGGCTCATGCTTGTAATAGCACCAGGGAAGCTGAAGCAGAGGGATAGGAATTTGAGGTCAATCTGGGCTATATATAGTGATACTCTGTTCTCCAGAAAATCAACAAAAATATCAATAGAAAAATGGGAAAAGATACAGGAAATTCAATAGAGGAGTTAGATAGTTAATAACTATTTTTTTTAAATAATACAGCATGTTTTATTTACTATATTTTTTTTAATTGAAGAGATTAAGATGGTGCTACAAGTATACCAGCTCTCATAAATCACAAGGGTGTAAATGACTGCAGCTACTCTACAGGTGATGGATGCATTAATACCTACATCCTTCACCCAAACAACTATTCTGGTGTGTACAATCATAAATACAAAAGNGTGGCCTATGAAAGTCCTAAACAATTAATTAAAGTCTTGCTTTTGGAAATGGAAAAAAAGGGAATAATTAAGTATGTATCTAAAAGATAATCATAATCACACAACACAACACAGAAGTCATCAAAGAACGAGGAAAGCCTCAACTACTTTAAAGGTTAAATTACTACTAACTGAGGAATATGTGCTAATGAATCTCTAAAGAAGGCATTCCATTGCAAATAAAAAGTTAAATTACAAAAACATATATAACCAAAGCAATACTTACTGGAAATTTCTAAATAATTCTATAGATATTACCTATGAACATTTGAAGCACAGAAAATGGTCTAGGAAAACTGAACTCAAACATTGATATTTCTAAAGAAACAAAAGGCATCAGAGAACAGAACAGATTTTATTGATGTAAAGTTCAAAACTTAGAAGCATAATTATGGTTTCAGAAACCAAGGGTTACCTGTAGGCAGAAGAGAAGGTTTAAGAATTGAAACAAACCAGTTATGGGGACTTCTACAATGCTGTCAATATTATTTCTACTTTGCAACCCAGGTAGCAGTTTCATGTTTGTTAATCTGGTACTATATTGCCTTAGTCTGTTGCTCATTACTTAATATTATACTAGTTGTGGTGGTACATATGCATACAGATAAAAAGAAGTTGTTAATCTTTTGGACTAAGATTTATGTATTTTCTACACATGTCCCCTATATTTAAAAAGTTAAGTAACAAGATCATCTAAGTTCAATTTACCTGTATTTTTTTCTTTCCTGGAACAGATACTTTCACACTTTTTCCATTTATTTCAAGAGGTGTTGTTTCAATGTACTTCATGATTGCAGTAACTGTTTTTCTAAGCTCCATCTCCAAGTAAGCCTAAAATAAAATTTTTGTGTATGAAAAAAAAAATCTATGTTTAAAAGATCCATTTTATTTATACTCAAAAATGTTTGAGATAGGGTCTCACCCAGGCTGGTCTTGAACTGCTATGTAGCCAAGACGGCCCTTCAAATTTTGACCCTCCTGTCCCCACCTCCCATATGCCACCTCACCTGGCTTACAGCTCTGCATTTTAAAATGGACTTAATGCTTCTCTGTGGAACATAAAACTATGAGGTTATCTCAAGAACTGGTGCTTTTGTTTTGCTAACCTGTAATTTGATCTTAAGGATGTTTCACACACAATACATATATAACTTTATATAACTTCTACACCATTACCAAGATAAGGGATGTAGGCTCCTGGAAAAGGAAGAAATGGGAAAGTATGGCTAACTGAACAACAGGAGGGTGGCCAAGATCTAGCCTTGCTAAGTCTGATTTTTTTTTTTTAAACAAGTTCTTAAAAATATACATTTTTTTCCACTGAGGTTGGGAACTACCAAACAAACATTAGTTATTTTTACTGAAGATTCATCCACAATGAGCAAATAATCCTAAGTGGTAAGAAATGAGGATGGGGTTGGGGAGATGGTGCAGCAGTTAAGANCACTGGATGCTTTTCCAGAGGATCTGGGTTCAAATCCCAGCACCTGCTCCAAGTACCATGCACACATATGGTGTATAGACTACATGTGCACCCATACACATAAAGATATATTTTTAAAAGTGAAAGAAATGTGGGATANATTACAGGTTTTTTGTTTCTACAGAAATCTCTAAGAAATATTCTGGGTTGGTGAAAGTTTTATCTAGTGAAATGAGATTTGGTTTTGATCTCTAGGTATCACATATGACATGATTACCAAGATCTTTTCTTATGCCCTCCCTTCACCAAACCCCTTCTTCTTCCTAGCAAGTGTTTTTTCTTATCTTCATTTCTTTGTTTGTGGCCCATTTTAATTAAAATTGCATGCATGAGTATAGATGGGACATTTTGATCTGAGGACCAAACCCAGAGCCTAGCAAGCACTCTACCCAACTCCAAGCCCCAAATTTTTAATGCCTCTTGCTTAAAAGCAATTACTATGTCTTCCCTTTTCCTTAACTCACAATAGTCTCTTACTCTTAGTATAGGGTTGGTCCACAATTCACAAACTTTACTAGGAATATAGCACACATATAAACAATACTAACTATACAAAAGAAACAATTTATTTCATATAACTTAATTGTTTACCCAAATTATTGTTTATTTTTAGAAACATAGCAATGCTTTCTCATTTACATATCCATACCTACCTTCTATAACACAATGGCAAAATACCTGTGACCCTATGACAAGCCTATAAAACCTCAAATAATTATTATCTGTCCCTTTATTGTATAAACATGTCTATTCCTTGGAACCTTGTTCGTTCCTAAGAGCTTTTCATTCTGTTAATGCAAATACTGTGGAACATTTATGTTAATTGTCAGTGAACAATGACATACATACAGAGCATAAGCAGCTAAGACACCAACAACAACATCACAAAAGCAACAAGTCAGCCTGAATTTTCACAAATGACTAGATGACTCACCTCATTTCTACAAGGAACAAGGAGAACATCAGTAATGCTCCCAAATGGCTGAAATGCTTTTCTAATATCTTCCTCAGTAAAGCCATCCTCTGGAAGTTCAGATACAAGAAGAATTGAATTGGAACTCAAAGACTGATCTTTCCGAGACCGAATCTGGAATGAAAGAAAACACGTAAGACACAAAGTACAGTGCTTATAACTCCATTTATAATCTCTACTACTCATCTTAATGTCTTTATGGATCTCTTATAGACATTACAGCTTTGCTTATTCTACATTCCAGTAATTCAAGAGCTGGGAATAGTACTTTTAAGGACCCATACATGCGAGGTGTGGTGCTGCAAACTTCTAATGCTAACACTTGGAAGGATGAGGTAAGAGGATTATCAAAATTTAAGACCAACTTGGGCATTATGGCAAGATACTGTCTTTTAAAAGAAAAATCCCATAGCACTCATGTGGAGGTCAGAGGACAATTTTCATGAGTCATTTCTTGCCTCCCATCCTGTGTATTCTGGAGACAAAAGTCAGTCATGAAGTTTGGCAGTACGTGTCTTTCCCCACTGAGCCATCTCACAGCACCCTGCTCCCCCATCCCTTTTTTCTGTGGTGCTGAGAATGCTTGGTAAGCATTTCCTCACTGAGCTACATCCCCAGCCTTTCCTTGTCAAATGTTTGTTTTCATTCCAAGGACTGGAAAGCCAGGTGATTGTCAGGTGAGGCTCAGGAGCAATCCTGTCAGCCAGTTGTTCATTAATGAGATCCCTCGGGTAATTAGCCTCTGACTAGCCAGCTCTTGGAGAGCTTCCCAGGCAGATGTTATGTTTATTCTGAGATGCTAGATCTGGCTCCTGGCTCTCAAACTTCCTGTCTTGGAATCTTTAGGCAAATTACTCATTCTTCTCTATACTGTCCTTTCCTCACCTGGAGAACCATGGTGATGATCAGGGTTGCCTTCTAGGAGTACTTNTGAGAATTTAAGGAGGCTATCCATGTAAAATATTTAGCACAGTGCCTACAATACTNTTAAAATTCAAGATATTGCCAGGAGTGTTGGCACATACGTGTCACTCCAGCCCTTGGAAGGCTGAAGAAGGAGAATGTCAAATTTCTGGCCAGCCTGGGCTACACAGTGCTTTTTTTTTTTAATAAGATAAATATAAAAAAAAGACAATGCTCACTTCAGCACTACATAGTCTAAAATTAGAATTATACAGAATAGACAAGCGTGGCCCCTGTACAAGGATGACACTCATATGTGAAGTCTTTCATATTTAAGATACAGCTAAAAGAACTGTTTACTTCCCATCTGCCATGAGAAGAGCTTGCTTTGTTCTACTAAATGCTGTTAGCCTCACCCTAGACCCACAGCAGTGGAATCAGCTTATCAGGGGTGTAAACCTCTGAGAACCATGACCCAAAATAAACCTCCTCCCTAAACAACAACAACAAACAGGCAAGATAGCTCATCCAGGGAGGCTACCTACTGCCAATTCTGACTACTTGAGTTTCATCCCTGGGCCCCACATGAGAAGCACCTGTGGACAAAATTATTAGACTGGAAGGAAGACATATGTGACCACAGTCTGTTAGAACTTCAAGATTGTGGAGAGGTTGGAATGTTGCAAATCCAAAGCCTGATTTATAACTTATCTTGTATGTGACCTGACATCTTTGTAAATATTTTTGGAATGTACAAACCTCTAGCCTCCATNGACCCAAATGCAAGAATGTCATCAGAGGTATCTGAGGACTGGAGCAGACACACCCCTGATTTTCTGTAGCCCACTTCTCTGATGTTTCCACCAATGCATTTGAAGAATGTTTTCATTTGTGATTTTCTTTACTCTGTTACTATAAAACTCTCATCTAACCGGAACCATATCAGAACACAGAATTGTGGGTAACCTGATGATTTCATGGGCCACTGTCGCACATCTGGCTTCAGAATAAACTGTCTCACACTGATGGAGATATTATTCTGTACGCTGTGAATATGTGTTGCTCTGACTAGTTGATAAATAAAATGCTGATTGGCCAGTAGTCAGGCAGAAATTATAGGTGGGATAAACAAACAAGGAGAATTCTGGGAAGAGGAAGGCTGAGTCAGGAGACGCCAGCCACTGCAGAAGAAACAACATGCCTGTAGACGGGTAAAGCCACAGAATACGTGGCAAAACATAGATTAATAGAAATGGGCTGAATTTAAGTATAAGAGCTAGTCAGTAATATGCCTGAGCTAATGGCCAAGCAGTTGTAATTAATATAAGCTTTTAAGTTATTAATTTATAAGTGGCTGCGGGACGACAGGGTGGGCTGGACCGCGTGGGGCCTGGCGGGACCCAGACAAAACATTCACCTACATCACACCCTTTTAAAATAAATAAATAAATAAATGAATNAATNAATNAATAAATAAATAAATAAATAANTATGAGANAAATCCAGGGCGAGCTGCTTGCCTACACTGCCAACACTGGGCCAGTGTGGCAGAGTGGATGACTATGAGCTAGATAGGACAAGGAACTTGAGTTCTTTCTGAGGGAGATCAAAGCCCAGAAAGGTGACTAAGTCATCATCTGTAACTCACAATAAAAGTGGTTATTGTTCCATGTTTATTTTTAAAAATGAAGTAAGAAACAAGGCAGAGTGGCACACGTCTTTAATCTTAGCACTCAAGAGGCAGAGGCAAGCAGATCTTTTTAAGTTCCAGAACAGTCTGGTCTACATGGTGAGTTCCAGAACAGTCAGAACTACATAATAAGACTGTCTCAAAATAAAAAAAAATAAAAAAATAATGAATAAAAAAAAGGAAAGAGGTATAATATATATATATAAAATCTGACTACACATACTATAATGCCAAATTTACCAAAAAACAACTAAAAAAAGGAAAACCTTTTGAAAATTCAGTCAACAAAAGTCCTGACACAAAATCTTATCAGATTAATTAAAATTTTTCCCTATACTCAATATTCCTTCCTAATGATTTCAAACTTTTGTAATTATATATTGATTGTTTTAAGGTTAACCATTAAAATATAACCTTTTAGAATAAAGAATATGATTGTTCAAAGTCTTCAAAATATTTAGACAATTTCAAAAGTATATATTACAATACCATAACAATATTAGGCCCATTAGAGTTATTCTAATGAGTTTAACAATAATTCAACAAAATATACAATAAAACAGCATCTCAGTATAGTAACACGTAGGTTATAATCAAAATATACCAGCAAATCAGGACTAAAAAACAAACTACGCTACTACTCAGAAAGTACAGACAAAAAATTATCAATTCTCACATTTCTAACTGCTAANAATTATTAAGACTCATTAGTGCTGGTTACACTCATTTCACCAGCCATACAGCTTCTGAAGCTAACAAAAAGCTTCATCAATGCATCACAGCACATGCTTTTGTTCTGAGACAGTGTACATAAGAAGCCTCCTGCCTCAGCCTGCCTCTCTACACGAAAGGAGCATGTTACTACCCTGACTACAACTTTTTTGGGCACATCAAACACTAAACACCTGGCATTCCTAAACTACATGAAACACTAAAAACATCTGACATTCCTAAACTACAAGACTGAATTATTAGGCTTTTATTATTCATAAGAAAAATATTATCTCACATCAAAGTAATTAACAAATATCAATTTCAAATTTATTGGAAATGTGACTCCAAAGATCCAATATTATTCTCTGCTTAGCATAATAACAAATGCACACACATTTGCACGAATCCACAAAAGATTACTAACCTTCCGCTGGATAAAAGCACCTTTACCAGACACCTGTTTACCTTCTGGTAAGGTGTCATCTTCAAGATTCTTAGACTTGTGAGCAGCATTTTCTCCTAAATTTGAGTCACTCTTTAAAGAGCTTACAGATTTCACTGATGGCTTTGTTCCACTGGGAAGTTTTGGCTTTTGGGCTGGTAAGAGTCCTTTATCAACTGCTTCAGTGTTTTTCNGTTTATTAACTTCTGTCCCATGTGTAGAACGCTGTCCTCCATCTTCTAGTGCCTTTTTTCTATCTGTTTAAAAAAAAATACATATATACATATGTACAAATTAAAAAGAACTAAAAGGCATGTAGCATGCTTACGACAACTAAGTCCTGCTGTCTTGTTTCTTTGGATTTTATTTCTAAGAGTATATTACTTATTCAAGCATTTATTAAGTATTTATTCAATGAGAGATTATGCTACAAGACAATGTTCATAAAACCATATAATCTAGAAAATGTCTTTTTTATTTTTTAAAGGAACTTAAAAGAACCATTTCAAGACACTAAGAGTAACATGAGTAAGATTTCAGAGCCATTCTCAAGCTTAATAGGGAACATACACACTACATATATGCTTGCACACAGGCACACACACACATGTAGACACACATACAGTTCTCAGTCTTCAACTGCTCATTCTTCAAGCTCTATACACAGCAGTTCCTTTGTTCAGTGAGTTTTCCTTATGTCAACAGTTCTCAAAGTTTTGGTTGTAGAGTCCCTTGACAAACTTAGGAAGCCAGAGTTTTTTTTTGTTATATTCTTTTTATTTAACATATCAGAAGTTAAAATAGAATTTTAAACCTCCTAAATCATTTAATAATAAACTTGTATATTAATATATTTTTATAAAAATTACTTATCAAAAGGATGAGATGAGTCATATCGTTTCACATTTTTCTAAATATGTTAACACTGAACTTGAAAGATACCTATCCCTGCTTTTTTATAAATCTCTGCTTCTGTACCCATTATGTATGGTAGATGTACAATTTTGGTTCAAATTACAAGGAAAATCAACCAGAACACAGATATGTTCTTGGAAAAGAAAAAGACCTCACACAACACTGAAAAGACCTTGTGGAACCCTATGGGAGTTTTGAATTATAGTAAGATTAGCCAGCTTACACTTTTTACTTATTTCCATTTCCATTCAATTTCTTAAAATATACTGAATATAACTAAAGACATGTTCAAGATACGACCTTAACATGAATAGTGATTTCTTTCATTAGAGGCTATGTGTGTACATATGTATGTTATATACGTATGTATTTTAATAAATGATCTCCTTTCAGAAAGGTCATTAAACCATTATTAAATAACTAAGAGNTAATTATTCAAACTATGAGATTGGCCTCAAACTATTATATGTAGCTAAGAATAACCTTGAAATCTCAATCCTCCACCTTAGCCTCCCAATTTGCTGGAATTATAGGTGTATACCACCTAGCTTATCTTAGGTTCTTGGTTTTTATTATTTATTTAGTTGTTTTTTGTTTTTTGAGACACAATTTCTCTGTATAGCCCTGGCTGTTCTGGAACTTGGTCTGTAGACCAGGCTGGCCTTGAACTCACAGAGATCCACCTGCCTCTGCCTCCTGAGTGCTGGGATTAAAGGCCACCGCCGCCCAACTTGGTCCTTGATTTTTAAAATAGATGCAGTTGAACTAAACTTTCCATACATCTTGTCAACTCTCAAGTCTCAGTCCAATTTCATACAGCAACTTTAAAATTTAATAAAATACAATGGTTCATTTCCAAAACTGCAAACGAAGTGACGACATAAGGATCATTAGCGTACCTGATCTCACTGATCTTCTTGATGTCCTTTCAGAGCTAACTGACCGGTAGGACTTTGGGTTTCTTCTAGTGTGATTTCTACTTCGGTATGGAGAACGGGATCTGGATCTTGATCTGTATTTAGAAATGACACGATGGCAAATTCTCGGACTTCGACTCCTTGGTCTATAGGTATAACGAGCTGGACTTCGAGATCGATGGAATCTGTGACTTGAGCTTGATCTCCTAGAATGCCTCGGACTNGGGGAATGAGAATGAGAACGTCTTCTTGGAGTTTCATTTTCTTTCCTATTGCTCTCATTTCTACAGAGTAGAAAACAGAAACAAGACTCAGCAATTCAATGTAGATTTAAACGATATTAAATAACAGAAGAAGCTTCTAAACAAACATTTATTTTTATTACTTATTATTTGTGAGTGTTCAGAAGTGTGCATCTGTGTCCAGGTGCCCAAGGAGCTATCAGATCCTTTAGAGCTGGAATTATATATTATGAGCCACATCATGTGAGTACTAGGAACTGAACTTAGGTTCTNAACAAGAGCATTAAGTGTTCTTAACCAGTGAGCAATCTCTCCAGACCTTTCATTGTATTTTTTTTCTTTTTTGTCTGCTTTTGTTTTAGAGACAGGCTCTCAGTATGTATCCCAGGATAACTCTGAACTTGTGGCAATTCTCAATTGCAGTCTCCTAAATGCTGGGATTATAGGTGTGAACCACCATGCCTGGCTCAGCAGTAGTTTATTTAAAATAAGCTACTGGGCTAGGAAAACAGCTCAGTGGGTAGAGGTATATTTGCAAGCAGACCTGACAGCCTGAGTTTGATCCCCAGACCCTACAAGCTTGCAGAAAACCAACTCTGGAAAGTTGTTCTCTGACATCCACAAGCACCATGGCACATGGGCATATACACATATGCATGTATACACATACACATACACACATACACATACACACACACACACACACACACACACACACAGAATAAATGAATGAAAAATGTATCTTANGAGTACAGAAAAAGTAATCTGAACAGATGATTAACCTTCAGTTTGCTTAGAACCCTCTTCTTTCTAGTTTAGAGTATTTTTATCCACTTCTTAGGTTTTTCTCTGTATCCGTTATTTTGCAATTATTTTAAGTGATATAAAGAAATCAGGAAATTTTTGTTTGTTTTTCAAGACAAGGTTTCTCCATATAGCCCTGGCTGTTCTGGAACTAGCTCTGTAGACCAGGCTGACCTCGAACTCACAGAGATCCACCTGCCTCTGCCTCCTGAGTGCTGGGATTAAAGGTGTGTGTCATCACTACCCAACTGGAAATTATTTATATAAATTGTTTTTCAATGAATTTTCCCTGAAAGATCATGCAATCCAAACATACTTCACTGACTTCTGTACATCTGTGTGCAGACCTTAAAGGAACTCAGAACTAAACAAGACAATTCTCAGCATTCAAATTATTTATATATTTATAATTAAGCACCCACAAACACAAAATGATAATAGGATCAGAACAAAACATTAAGACTAAAGAAAGTGAAAGTCCAGAGAAGAAAGCACATTTAAGCTGGAATAAAAATGACCCATCAATTTTTGCATTTTTCAACTGTTTAAAAATAAACACAATAGCAGGGTGTGGTACATATATCTTTAACCCTAGCACTTGAGAGGCAGAGGTAGGTGGATCTCTCTGAGTTCAAGACCAGCCTGTTCTATATACAGAGTTCCAGGCTAGCCAGGATCTATCCACAATAAAACCCAAAACCAAACATGATAAAAACAAGACAATTCCAAAAAATAACTTAAAAAATTTTACTGTCTACTTTTAAAAGCAAATAAAGTTATAATAATCAATACTATTAAAAAAATTACCTTCTGGATGGGAGGATCTCAGGGTTCCAATCAGGGTATCTATTTGAAAAATAAACACTATTAATGACAGTTTAAGTAATAATAATCTTTTATATCATTTAATTAGTAAAATTAATCATTTAATTAATAATCAATTAATCTTTACCTGAAATGTGTCAGAACTGCTCAAACTTAAGTTTATACATAATTTAAGACATTGAAAT
>LZPO01034893.1:336739-363702 GCA_001675575.1 Neotoma lepida | reverse complement strand
AAATTATACCCGTGAACAGTCATTTGAAATGTATACATATATTTAGACTTGAAGAAAAGCATAAATTCGAAAACAACATCTCAAATATAAAAGCAACATTTCAAAGAACACCAAAAATTTTATCAAGTAGTATCTCTGAGATGGTGCCTTCAAAAGACAGCATCTTGATGACTTACTCCTCTGAAGGTCAAGTAATAAATGACACTGACCACCAAAACATATGACCTCAAAAGCTAGTGGCATTTCAAACAAGGTACTCACTATATTGGGGAAAAGATTAGTAAAATAGTAAAAACTGCCACTGATCAACTCTAATTTATTTTCAAGATTTAAATGAAAGTAACACAATTTCAAAGACATAGTATCCCTTATACATACAGCTTTACAATTAACAAAAATGCTTTCCTATACACTTTGTTTACAAATAAATGTCTTAAAATTACAATCTATAACAATAAATATACCTCCTAGAAGATATATTTGATTAAAAGTGGGAAAGAAAGAACAGATAATACAGTTTTTAACATAATTGTTTCCAAGGTGAAACATGTCTATTACTTGATGTTTTACTGTTCCTCCAGCATTTGGAAAGGAAAAAAGAGAAAAAACAACAACAACAACAACAACAACAACAACAAAAAACCCAACCCTTACTAAATAGCTCTGTATTTTAAAATGTGAGAAAAACTTTTGTTTTTACTTTAAAAACATTTTAATTTGAATCATCCCTAAAAACAAAGCTTCCACAATTAAACTACAGTTGTCATTAATTCTGAATTCTACCTTGGCAAGACCTGAAAGTCAGGCTACTTCCAACACTGTGCATCTAAGTTTTGACAGACTAAAGGTTTTCATTAAACTGTAAAAACAAAATGTCTGCATAGCCTTAGTGCTACAAATAAAAAGCTAAAAGAAATCAGCAATCAAGAGTCTGTAGTAGTGCTCAACCCATGTCTTTGATATANATTAGGTATTGTTTTTACCAAACAGACACACTGGCAGGCAGGAAATTAGGCATGATTTATTTGCACCNTAAAATGTTTTATTTGAATAAGTTGCCAACATTTATAAACCCAGATTGTACCCCAAATCTGATTTTCAGCTTTTCTTGAAACATATACAAAGAAATGATATTAATGGATATGCTTCTTTGTAATGCCTATATTAAGCTGAAGGAGGTCAATGCCCTGCTTACCTAAGGCACTTTCTCTAATTCACCTCACACATGCACACTGTCTTCCAACAGGCATCCTTCTTGATACACTAGCTCAGTAAATGTACCTATGTAACCCTAATTTCTAGACTTCATAGTACCCAGATAGCTGCTCAAAAGCAGCACTGCCTTTATAGGAAAAATAATTACCTAAGAAGTCAAGATGTTCCAAGAACTATAGACTTGGGCTGGCTCTAAAACAAGCTATGAAAACACCAACTCCTTTCAAAGCTTGCTCTTTATTTTCTGACTAGCTTCAAAAAATAAAAAAATAAAAAAAGTTTGTTGCCCAATGACCAAAGTCCAATCCCTACNTGGACCCACATGATGGAAGGAGAGCCTGATTCTCACAATATTCTGACCTCCACAAACTCACTGCAGACACACGTGTCCCCACACTCACAAACATACAAAATATATAAATGAGTAGATAAGTTGGGAGGGGGCTTACTTGAATCAAGTTATTTCAGTCAGAAGGACATAGGAAATCAAGGCAAATCTCTTTAAAATCTGAACCCCCAGTTTATGAGGAAACACATCCTACATTCTATTACTGCATTCTCAAAGTACACCTCAGGCTATAGTTTCAAAGACTCAAATGTAGAAAGTAAAGATGTTGTAGGATTTACTTAGTAGGAAAAGGCCTGAAATTAGAAATTCAGAAGTACTGGCTACATATTTCTAATATCACAAATATACACACATACACAAGGCAATAAAATATATCACTGGAACAAGAGGCAACTTGTACATCTAAATCCACATTCACATGCCATCATTGTCCATCAGCAGCGATGAATTCTTTAATTAGATGAGCGGCAATCTGTTATGCTGACTGTTAAGACTGGGAGCAGGGATTCATATATATATATATATATATATACATATATACACACACATATACATATATATGTATATATACACATATATATGCAAAGCATGTGCATACAGGCACATTGTATGTTAACTCAGCAGCCATAGCAAACTTGTGGAAGTCAGAGTAAACCTTGGAGGTCAGTCATCACTTTCCACCTTGAGACAGGGTCTCTGCTGTTTTTTCAAAGCANATACAGGATAGCTGGCCTGCAAGCTTCTCGAGTTTCTGGTTTCTCTCTACCCATATCCCAATAGGACTGCTAGGATTGCTGCAGATGCTCATGCCATTCGACTGTCAGGCTTTGATCCTGGGGATTTGAATTCAGGTCCTCACACTTGTGTGGCAAGTGCTTTTATTTACTGGGCCATCTCCACAATCCAAAAGTGCTTTTTAAATGAATGACTAAATGATTTTTCTNTGCTCTCAAAATTTTATCTAATTAACCCAGGTTTCTCCACTTTACACTTGAATGACTCCGGAAGCTTCCAGTTAAGTGGCCTACCCAATCTCCCTTTTTCCTATTTATCTACATTTAAATCTCCCTGAAACATTTTCAATGTGTCACTTCACATACCAAAAAATTTAATTAGCTCCCCAATGTCTTCCACCTCAAATCTAAATTGACAATAGCTTTTTAAGGTCTTGAATATTTATTTCTAGTATGTTTTTCACTGTCTCCTACCATAAGGCTTCTCTAAGAACCTTTGCCTCTCTACAACCTTTGCTCTTCCTATCCGGAATGCTATTTTTCTTCTTTAGAAAGGCATATTAAACCTTTCTCATCATTCAAAAATGTCTTCAAACTACTCCATAAAGACTTCTCTTTCAGATCACTCTATTCCGAACAAACAGAGCACCTGATAACTGTCACTCCATCAGCCTTATCTAACTAGACTGTAAAAGTCTTCTCAAACCAAAAGCAGATTTATGCTTTTCTTTTTCATCACAAACTGCTAGACACTCTACAGGCATTATAATGCTGGCCTGACTGCTACAAAACTGAAATCAACACAGAAATAATAAATATCTTCCCCCAATGTCTTGAATAAATGGTTAAACATCATTTAGAGACAGGGTTTCTTAATGTAGCCATAGCTATCCTGGAACTCACTCTGTACATCAGCCTGGCCTCAAACTCAGAGATCCACCTACCTCTGCCTCCCTAGTGCTGGGACTAAAGGTGTGTGCCACAACCATCTGCTTGTTTCTAACTTTTAAAACATCCTTGGGTATATTTTCTTGATAAGACTGTATAAACTGCTTTACAAAACAAATTTTATATAGTTCTTTATTTCTGCCCCAGCATCTACTGTAGAATCACATACAAAACTAAATCAGTAAATACATAATTGATAGGTACCTTTTCTACAATACAAAATAAAAACATCACAAGTTAAGATATATTTTCTTCAACTCATTATGACTGATTAAAAGTTGAAAATAAATGGAAGTGTTAATAGTATGCCCAGTTACAATAACAAAGAGGACCCAACAGTCTAGGGCTACTTACAGCAAAGTGCTATGAATGAATTACTCTTAAGATTTTTCTGAGTGACAAATGACTCTATCCCCTTTGGTGGAATAAGCCAACTACTACTGTACTAAAATCCAGCATATTCGTCTAAAATGGATAGATTACTGCTTTCTTATTGAAACCAGGGCCTGATATGTGCTAAACATGAGCTTTACCACTGAACTATACTTTCTAGCCCAGAATAATGCTTTCTTTTGCTAGAGTTAGCTTGAAGACAAGAGCATTCAATTCAGGTTTTAGATTATTGACTGAACCCTGTAAATGAATACAAAGACAATAAAATGGCAATATTTGCAGGAGAAAAAAAAATAGCAAGAAAATGAAAACCTACACATAAGTAAGCAAGCCTCTTCAAGCCCCCCTCAGCCAATTCAAGGCTAAAGCTTTAAAGCTTCTTTTAAAGTGCATTCCCTTCTCACTACCATCTATATCTATAAACTACATTAGTAAACAGAAGAACCAGTGGGTCTTATACATGTATGGTAAAAAAGAGGGGGAGTGATTCTGGCTCAGATTTATCAGTGGTTACTATCAAACAGCATATACTACATAATATTATTCTTCAGCACCTATGCAAAATTTTCCTTCTGTCTATACTAAACCACAAAGGTACCTTAAGCATATATTTTGGACTTTCCTCTTTGAATTTCTAGCATTTTACTCTATTTTCTGAGCTTATGGCTGGTTCCATAATCATCACTACATCCTGAATCATTCTGCTATGAAATTATTTTAAAAGTGCCTTCTCAAGAAAAACTGAAAAATTACTGGTCCATCCAAAAATCATAAACACTTAAAGCAACATTAAGATCTTTAGCTCAGAACAGATATACACAAAGCTAAAATACACTGTCCTTTGAAAGTATGTATTACAAATGAGTTTTGTATTTTTATTCTAATAAATCTTAAACATACTTTCTCAGGTAGCACTGTTACGAGTATACAATTTATTATATAAATTATTGATACTGTGTAGGTCAGGTAACTAAAAGTTCAAAATAAATGGCAAACTATCTAGTATGTCAAGTAACAGGAATGCAGAAAGCCTAACATTCATTTCAGTGCTAAGGTTACTTACGATTACAAGTAGGTGCCAGGGTTGCAATCAAAATTAATTGGTCACTTACTTAATGCTTTGTTAACAGCAGCATACATAACAGAATTTAGAGAAAACCTGGGCGCTGAGCATCATTGTACAGCAATCTTAAAAACACTCACCTTCAAATGACTACATTCTACGTTACACAGAGAACACAAATGTGGAAATATTCTTGGAGACGCTGCATAATAATCATTCATCATAGAAGGGGTAGGCAGTCTCTTCATTTTCTGGGTACCAGCTTGTGTAAACTTTGGTAGCCATGAAGCTTTCACAATTCCAAAGGGAGACCGAATGGGTAGGTCAGTTTCTGATTGGTAACTCTTTTTATTTCCTCTAGGTCCAACATGTGTATCAGCTGAACTGATCACAGGCTTATGTGGGATCCGCTCTTGCTGGCTTAAAGCTGAAATTAATTCAGATGAAAAGGATGGCTGGTTCACAGACGGAGGAATAAGAGACTGGCTCACTGTCTGGCTAACTGTTTGGCTAGTAGACTGGCTGACAGATTTTACAGGTTCAAGGACTGACTGTCCTGAAATGTGTATGCCTGACATCTTGGTTCCACTCTCAACTGGGAAAAAAGACTGACTGGAGGACTCACCAGGGAAGTCCATCTGACGAAACACATCTTCAACAGGAAACACAGAATTACATATCACATTTGGAGAGGGAACAGTTGCAGAAATGTTCTGCTGCGACCGAAATTCATTCTTGACCTCATCAGTTGGAATTTCAGGATCATAAATACGTACTTCAAGTGGATCTTCTGTATACCCATATTTGCTTGCATGCCCATAATCAATCACATTACTTGAAACTGCTTCTTTACCAAGTGTTTCCTTATTTCTGCTGTGAGAAGGTAAATTAGGTAATCGGCGCCCCATTTTTCGCATTCTTATATCCCTCAATATTAATGGCATATTTTCAGGAGTTAGCTGTTCATCAGGATAGCGACTAAGTTCTTCTAGGTCTTCATTTGATAATCCAAAACTTGCTAAGATACTTGAGGCACTCTCCTTTGTATAGCGGCTCTGTACTTTCGGACTCTGCTCTGTAACCTGGGTTACAGAACTCTGTTTCACTTCCACTGGTGGAGTTATATGAGGCTCATCATCCCACCGACTACCATGAGGTTTCCCCTTCTTTTGTTGTGCTTCAGGAAAATCCATTTTTTCTTTGGTTAATCTTGGATCAGTTCGGTGTTGAGTTACCTGAACATTCATTCTCTGTGGTCCCATGTTCTGATAAGATTCATGGCCAGGAAATCTGTGTGGAATTCCACGGGCTCTCCCTGCTGGGTAAAATCTTGGAAGACCCATAGATCCAGGCCTCATAAATGGTCCTGGAGGCCTCATCCCAGGAGGATTAGGTGCTCTCGGCCTTTGAAGTGGAAAGGTCCCTCGAGGATTAAACCTGGGTCTCGACATGGCTACTTTCAAGAATGCCTGATTTAATAAAGTATAAGGTGGTGTTGGACCATGTGAGGCAATGGCATTCGGCTGCTGAAGCGCCAACTGAGTCTTAATCTGAGCCAAGTGCAAAGGAGATGGGCCCAACAGAAGTGGGTTTGCAATGCCCAGGCTCAAGGAATTCACAAGTGGTGCGAAATTTTCCAAGAATAACACAAAGCTGAAAGTTAAAACACAAATATTAGATCATTTTAACTCAAACTACTTCATGAAGTGGGTTCTACAGCCAGAGTAAAACATTTTGAAATAAAGTCATGATACCACTTTGCATTACATATACTTTAAGAATAAGGGCTTACAAAGTTTAAAATTTCCCCTGAAACTTTCTCTTCTTTTCCGAATTCAGAACACAAACCCCAAACCTCAAGCCAGAGGTATAGTGCTGTGCGTGGTACTGGGTGCTGTCCTAGGTGCTGAGATGTAACTCTCAAGTCCTTTTACATAATCTTGAAAAAGACTGAGGATTTATTTTGTGGTTTTATACTGAAAAAAAAAAGATGAAGGCATTAAAATTCTTAGAAATGCACACACACTCAGTATGTGTGTGATTAGACATAAGAACAATGAAAGAACTGTAACTTTGAAGTTTTATTTAGACCCATTTTTGTAAGACACATTCTTCCTTGGAATCAGCCTTCACATCTACTAAATTCCACATGGCAATTAAACTATACTTATATTCCTGTTACTGAACAGTTGTTTCTGGTAAAGTAAAATTGTTTCTGGTAAAGTAAAATTGTGTCACCAAGAATCTAATTACAAAGTCTAACAAAGGAGGTGCAATGGCATGGAACTCCTTATAACATACAACATAACATATAACAAAACCAGTTGCTCTGATCTTTCCATTGTTGAGAATACAGAAAAATACATAGGTACAATGATTAACTTTATAGACAATGTTCATGTGTTAGTTACTGTTCTCAGCACTTTACATGGATTTACTCATTTAGTTCTCACTCCCAGAGATATGTATAGTTTTACATTGACAGATTAAGTAACACAGACATATGACGCTGGATTTGCATTNAAATTTAATTCAGATTTAACAATCCATGCTTACAACTATGTGAATAACACCATCCTACAGGTCTCAGACATTAAATTTGCTAAAAGTGGTTACTGACCAAGTCCTCACATTGCTACACTACCCAGTCTAACCAACTTCAAGGAGAAGCCCTGTACTTTGGCTATCATTCAGAACCANGGTCAGCAACCACAGTGGGTGACTTCCCTCTCCCACATATTTGAAGATTTACTTTCATTTATTTTTAAATATATTCATGCATTTAATTACATACATGTACGTATGAGTACCTGAGGAAGCTAGAGGCATCTGATCTTCCTGAACTAATTACAGGTGTTTGTGAGCTGTGCCACATGAGTGCTGGGAAAACCTCAAACACCTCTCCAGACCCGATAGTTTTATTAGGTTCTGGGAATTAAACTCAAGTCCTCTTGCTTTATTTATGCTTGTTAGTAAGGGTTAACATTCTCTCTCTTCAAATCCAACTATTTTGCATATTGCTAACATTTTTTTTCCAGAGCTGAGACCTAATTATCACTCTACCACTGAGGTAAATCGCCCTCCCACTCCATTTCTTTAATTTTTGTAAAAGAACATTTTTACCACATTACTCCTGTTCAAACACTTAAAAGGATTCCATCCACTTTAATTTTTGTATGTATAATGTCCAACAATCTGGCCAATCTCTCTCGACCTTTGTAATTTACCAGGCATTTATTACAGCTAGGCCTTGGCACCTTTCTCTTCCCATTAAAGCAACCAATGCCCTGGATGGTGACTTATTTGATTTTAGACTTATTCTGCATGGTCAGCTTCCATCAGATTTTCCTTGACCACTAAGATCAAGTGAGTCTCAACATCCTTTCTTATTTCTTGAACCACTTTTGGTATCTCTAGCTTCTGTTTTGTGCCAATAAAATGCATGCCCTTCTCAACAATGCAGCATCAAGTGAAGCTATATGTTCACTGAAAGACTTTTCTCCCAAGTATATAAAACTCTATTCAGGAGAACATCAAATGTTTATCCAAGTATTTAAAAGATCATATTCAAAGTCATCATTATTAATGTACATAAATTAGTTTTTTAAAGCTCTGTATGCACCAACCTATGCATGTGTTTGTGTGGATGAGTGTGGGGATGTGCCCACCACATCACATATGTGGAAGTCAGAGGACAATCTTAGTTGTTGTTCTTTGCCTTCTACTTTGTTTGAGACAGGGTCTCTTGCTGTTTACTGTTGCATATGTCAGGCTGGCTGGCCCAAGACCTTCTGGGGATAACACTGTCTCTTCTTCCCATCTCCCTGTAAGAATTCTGAGATTACAGAAGCTGGATACCACACCCAGCTTTCCATGAGTTCTGGAGATTTGAATTGAGATCTTCATGCTTGTGTAGGAAGTGCTTTACCTTTACCTACTGAGATATCTCCCCAGCCCTCAGATTTCAAGTTAGAATGAAACACAAAAATAAAAATTGCCCAGGCTATGAATTCACCAATAAGAAATTCAAATTCACTATTTTTAAAATGCTACTTGTAACAAACTCCAGAAATCTCAAATCATTAAACTAGCTTACCTTTGTCATAGAAGACTCACTTCTAAGAACAACTTTGTTTGTGCTCCTTAAAAAATAAGCACTGCTGAGGTAAGCAGTTTTCATCTAGTTATTCTTCTCAATCTTTTTGAGGGTGGCATGTATGTATATGTGTGTTCATGTGTGTATGGAGGTTGTCCTCAATCATTCTCCATCTAACTCATCTTTTTGAGGCAGGGACTGACTCACTGTGTAGCTCTGGCTGGCCTCAAACTTAAAGACCTGCCTGCCTTACGAGTGCTGGGATGACAGACCCTGCAACCTTATTTTTCAAGAAAGGGTCTCTCATTGAACCTGGAACTCACCATTGAGTGAGTTCCAATGGGATGAGCTTTGCCAGTGAGCCATAGGGATCCTCCTGTTTCTGCCTCTCTAGCTCTGGCTTTTATAAATGTATACTGCTGCACCTGGTGCTGTGGATCAAACTCGGTCCTCATGCCTCCTCTACAAGCACTTTACCGACTGAGCCATCTTCCCAGCCCCTATTCTGACTCTTTCTACATCATTTTTCTCCAGGTGAAGACTGCTCTTATATCACGAGAAACACTAATTCTTTCAAATATTGTTTCTTCCCCCAAGTAAAACACAAATGGTACAGATTTATCAGCCATCTAATTACTGCAACTATGAACAATTTTAAGTTGAAAAGAACTACACTTGAGTTCTCTAAAAGGAAAACCCTATGTATTCTCTGAAGTACTTAGCATCCTGCCTTACGGTGATATGATGCAGTTACAGAATACAGATACCAGCCATTTTATAAACTGTATTCTTCAAGACCTATTAAGAGCAACAAGTGCCCTTAACCACTAAGCTATCTCTCCGGCCAACAAAGTATAATTTTGAAATTATTCTAGGGACAAACATCCAGGGCCTCAAACATACTAGTTAAGAGCTGCCACAGCCAGATACTGTATTTTCAGCCTATCTGATGTTTTCAATTGACATTTTAATCTCTATTCAATACTTTTCATAATAGAATATTAAATGGTAAATCATTTGAATTATTTTGATGAACAGCAATCTTAAAATTCTTTTCAATGTCCTTTAAAAACAGAAACATATTACTCTGAAATAAAACTTCAGTATAATCAGTCATAAAACAAAATTCTTTTAGACTAGTAACAATGTCAGTGAGAAAGCTTAGTGATTAAGGTACTTGCTGCCAAGCCTCACAACTTAAGTTTAATCCCTGGAACCTACAGGGTGGAAGGAGAGAACAACTCTTGAATGTTATCCTCTGACCTCCACACAGACCTTGTGGCACACCCGCCCACAAACATATACACAAAATAAGAAGAAGAGGAAGAGGAGGAGGAGAATGGAAGGAAGGAAGGAAGGAAGGAAGGAAGGAAGGAAGGAAGGAAGGAAGGAAGGAAGGAAAAGAATGAACAGCAGAAATTGGTTTCTTGGCACAAGTATGAAGAAATGGCTTGACAGATTAAAAAGATACTGTCATTAGATACCATGAAGTATTTCTGAAATGTCCACTTCCATGGAAAATCAAGAACTGCCTATTATTTTAATGCTATCTTTCAGAAGGAAGGGGGCCTTATTTTCTTTTTAAGGATCAACACATCTAAAATTGCTTAGACTCTAGACCAGTCACTAAAAGTCCGCCAGCCAGATCATGATGGCTCCCCTGAATTGACTATGAAAGAATTTNTATCAAATCCCAGTGAGATGGCTCAGTGGGTAAAGGTGTTTGTCACACAAACCTGGTTACCTTAGTTTGATCCTCAGAATCCACAAAAAGGTGAAAGTAGAGAGAACTAACTCTACAAAGCTGGCTTCTGGCCTCCACATGTATGATGTGACACGTGTGTCCATATACATATATAATACATACACATACATATTAACACATTGTTTAAAACCTTACACTTGAGATTTTATAGAATTTCATGCTTTACAATGCTGTTTAATACTCATCTCACTTGAGATAAACAAAATCACTGAAAGCAAAGGTCACCAGTTTACAGATTAAGCCTTAGAACATGGTTAGGAAGTAACCACATCTCAACAGAACCTACATTGCCCCCTTCACTGTTCTTTTCATGCTGTATCCCAAATATATAAAATTTATAGCTTTTTTCTAATTATTAAAAAAGTGTTCTTTACCTTTCACCAAAAGCAAGAAAAAATACCCTAAACACCACCCAAAGCAAAGTTTTCTATGAACTCATCACAAAAGGAAAGTATTATTTTAACATTCCTTTCTTCCATCTGTTGATCTCTCCTACCTCCAGACAGATCCATTGAGCCAGCTCTTTACTGTCATTAGTTCTGTTCTGTTGTGTCTCACAAAAGAGGCACAGTCACAGTTTAAGTGTCACAAGGTAAATACCATGTTAGATGCCAAACTGCCAAAATGTGTCACTTTTAAGGAAATGGTCAAGCAAACAAATCAGAAGCACTACTTGATATCATTAAAAGTAGCAATGACTTTCCTGCTACTTGAAAAGACAGATGAATATCATNGCTTCAGATCTAACATTTAAAAACCAAAATGGGGGCTAGAGAGATGGCTCAGCAGTTTAAGAGCACTTGCTGTTCTTCTTAAGGACCTAGGTTTGGTTCCCAGCACCCATGTGAGGCAGCTCAAACACCTATAACTCCACCTTCAGAGGATCTGATTGCCTTTTCTGGCCTTTTCAGGTACCTTCATTTCAGGTACCTTCAAGCACACACACACACACACACACACACACACACAAATAGATCCTTAAAAGATTTTAAACCAAAGATCATGGTTTGCTAGGGAAAAATCACTGTAAAAGCACATATTAAAAACCCCAAATATCAGTAATCTAATAGTTATACCCAGGAAAACAGCTTTTTGAAAAAATAAGTATAATAATCAGATAACTTTAGTTTTAGGAATACATATTCTACATAAATAAATGCAGCTCCACAGCATAGCACTGATTTAATTATTATAAAAGATACTCTCCTGAACACAGGCAGATAGTCTCATCTATCTTGCCGTCTTTAATAAACATAGTGTATTAGGACTGGGAAGATGATTGATTAGTAAGTGCAAGGACCTGGATTTGATTCTCAAAGCTAGGTGTAGTCATGCACCGGGGAGACAAACAGGCAAATCTTTGGGGACTCATTGGCCAATCAGCCTCGCCTACTTGTTAAGTTCCAGATCAGTAAGAGACAAGGTCTCCAAAAAATAAAAATATTGGGCTGGGGAGATGATTCAATCATGTTAAGAGGGCTTATTACANTGCACAAACATGAGGACTTGAGTTCAAATCCCCCAAACTTACACAAAAGTGGGGCATCTCAGTGCTGCAGGGAGACAGAGACAACAGCATCACTGGAACTTGCTGGCCACCACCTTCACTCTAGGTTCAGCAAGACCCTACTTTACAGGAATAAGGTGCAGAGTGATAAAACAGGACACACAAAGGCAGCAACTGAAGAACATCCATGGCTGTTCTCTCTCTCTCTCTCTCACACACACACACACACACACACACACACACACGTGCACAAAAGTACATACAGACAAAGACACAAATAAATGGATTAGCTCAAGAGAAACTACCTGATCCAAGCTGAAATAAGGAAATCATCCCTGGGATTACTCAGTCATAATTACAAATGAAAAAGGAGGTAAATGTCTATAAAACTCAAATGCTGCCTAGAACTGTATTTANGACCTTACTGAGAAAGCACAAGCACTAAAACAAGACAAAGCCTCCACAATACAGGGAAGTAGTACCAAAGGATAAACAACACTGAAGGTTTGGATGCCCAGCTCCAGTGGCTTCTGAGACACAATTGCACCCTTGTCCAACCTTGTGATTATATATTCCTCTCATGTAGGATATGGGCCAACATTATTTCCATCTCCCTAAAGTGGGTTACAATATGTTAAAGTAAGAATAAGTAACTAATGCTTTGTTATCCCCAAGGGAGACCTTACCCCATCTGAGTGGAGAGGGAGGAAGAGTAGATGGGGGTGTAGGTAGAAGGAGGTGGTGGGAGGGAATAGGAGGAGTGGAGGGAGGGGAAACTGTGGTTGGTATCATCACTATGCTTAATCAAGAATACCAGATCAACCCAAAATGAGAAACGGTCTATGAAAACATTCCAGATTAAGCATGTATAAAAGAGACATGACAGCTACACACACAGTATATAGCCCTAGACCGATCCTATACTTTAGGGAGGAAAAAAAAAATCTATAAACAGCACTAATAGGTAAAGAAACAAACCAGATTACAAGACTAAAGAATGTTATCAGTTAAATTTACGGACATTGGAACTGTATTATAAAACATCTTATCCCTACGATATACATGCTAAGTATTTAGAGATAAAGGAGCATAATGTACAAAATTTATTGTCAAATAGTGAGTGAGAGAGAAGAGAAATAATTCATTTTCCTGTCACTGAGAGCTTAAATTCACTCAAAATTAGTGATTCAATATTTTATGTCCACCACTGAACTATATAACTTCTTAATTGTATCTTAGGTGAAAAAGATCACAAACAAATAAAATAAGAGGCAGGAAAACTGCAATATAATAAAGAGCATTAGCTGCAAATTTTTATTTGGCCTTCATTTTCTACATCATGTACTCTCCCTAACTGCTGACTATTAGTCAGCCAATTACAAAATCCCTAATAATCTAATCTTTGGGGAAATTTCCACTGATTTGAACATACCCACCCAGACTAGGAGGAATGCCAATGACTGATTTCATACAAAACTGGTTCACTCCCATAAGTACAACAACACTATCAACTAACTTTAGAGAAGACAGAAAAATATCTAAAAACTTAGATCCTAACAAAACAAACAAAAGAACTTTGACCATATATTCAGTGTTTTCATTCTGATTCTGCTGTTTATTAACAATGTGACACTAAGAAAGCAGAGTGTAATTTGAAATGGAAATTTAAAACAATATTTAAGGATAGCTCAGCAAGTAGGAACCCTTGCTGTTCTTGCAGAGGACCCAGGTTTGGTTCCCAGGAACTACATGGTGGCTCAGAACTGTCGGTACCTCCAATTCCAGGGGATCCAATGCTCTCTTCTGACCCCCTCAGGCTCTGCAAACACATGGTGCACAAACATACATTCAGGCAAAACATTCATCAACAGAAATAAAATGTAAAAACCCTCAAGAATATGCTGGGAAGATCAATTACTATTACAACTCCTGGCATGCAACAGGTACTCAACATTAGGTTAAAAACAACATGCTTTTAAGCAGACAGGTGTTCTTTTATTAAGCGTTTACTAAGATACGGGCAACTCCTGAAAACACTGTATTAGAAACAGTAGTTGCAAACTCCTACCTTTCTCTCAATAATCTCTAAAATGAGATCTAGCAGTCCGTGAGTAATTCTAAAATACATTTTTATTCATTTGGNGATGGGGGTATGTAGGTGTCACGCTATTCGAACGGAGATCTGAGCACAACTTGGGGAAGTGAGTATCTCTAACATGTGGGTTCTGGGGGCCAAATAGGTTGTCTGGCTTGGCAGCAAACAATTTTACCCACTAAGTACGTATTTAAAGTTACATCAAACTGCATAGATTCAAATGCTGATGAGGCAAGGCATTACTTATCTATTATTTAATGGATAAGAAACAGTGTTTCTTGGATAAATAAAAAGTAGCTGAGGAACTTATGAGTGGACTTAAGAGACATATCAAGCAATTATATACTGTTCTAGTTACAAATCTTATTTGGATCCTGACTTCAAAAACTTTAATAGCTGCATATATGGTAGAGGGGAAATTCAATACTGTCAGAATGGCTGATTATTAAGAAATTTTTATTAACAAATAAACATTTATTAATAGTAGTTACTAATGATTTATATAAACAATTTTCTCCCTAAATATTTTAGAAAAAAATTTGAACTGAGTTGCTGGAACTGATATTAAATGTGGTTGTTCATGACTTTAATCCCAGTGTAGGGAGGCAGAGGCAGGTGGAACTCTGTGAGTTCAAGGCCAGCTTAGTCTACACAGAGTTACAGGCCAGCCAGGGTTACAAAGAGAGACTCTGTCTCAAACAAACAAACCAACAAACAAAAAACCCAAAAAACAAAAAACAAAATAAGCAAACAAGCCAGGCGGTGGTGGCGCACGCCTTTAATCCCAGCATTTGGGAGGCAGAGGCAGGTGGATCTCTGTAAGTTCGAGGCCAGCCTGGTCTACAGAGTTTCAGGACAGGCTCCAAAGCTACACAAAGAAACCCTGTCTCGAAACAAACAAACAAATAAGACTTGCTTAAAATAGGGTAAAGAGTAGAAATTTGACAAGACTGACCATTTGTTAACAATTACTGAAGCTGTATGATAGTTACATGGATAAGTTATATAATTCCTTTTACTTGTGATGCTTAATTTTTATGTAATAAACAAATTAATCTGGTGGCAGGCATCTGTAAACAAACATTTGGGAGGCTGAAGCAGGAGGACCTGAATTTGAAGCCAGTCTGAGCTACAGAGCAGGACCCTGTTTTAAAATACAAAAGTAAAATTCAAACAAACAAAAAAAAGGCAATTTTCACTAAGCAGAGACAATTTAAAAGGCTACTTAAAAGTTTAATAAAAGGAAAACTATGAAAATAAAAATATAAAGAATTAATGCAGGACTGGAACAAGAAGCAGAATTGGTTTCTAAGGTCTGAAAAATAATCAAAATATATATACGACCCAAGATAATTTCTAAGATCACGTATGTACTTTGGAGCTATCGCTCCTATGCTCCCCATTCTTGTCAATCCAAACTTATTATTCTTGATCCTCATGGAACCCACGGCTATGGGTTTTAATTCTATACCTCATCTTCTCTCCTTCTCTCATTATTCTTTCCACTATTCTCTTCTGATTTTTCTATATATTTTCCTCCCATATTCACTTTCAACCACAAATTTCAAATGAAACAAAGAACAATAAAAACAATAAAAAAGTTAGCTATAAATGAGGGCTTATTAACTTTAGTCACAGTAATTTTTTTTTCTTTTGCTGATCTCTAAACTATCACATTTCAATATTCATTAGCTCCTATTTCCTTGAAAAACAACCCAAACTGTGTTACTGGGTACCTATATATTAGAAGTATTGTTTCTTAATATATATAGCTTTCATTAAGAAACTGGACAGACTTATTCAAACCTTAATCAATGACAAGGCACAGTGAATTAAGCATGAGCATGAGAGCCCACCCAGGCTCTGGAACCTATGAGCTGAGTTCATGTATTCAATACTGGAGTATCCAATACAAACCCATTACTTAGACACAAAGAGTAACACAATTGCTTAATTATTACAAAGCAGGCTCATGCCAATATTCCCAGCACTTGGAGTTATCATCTTGCCTCTGCCTCCAAGTCCAAGGCCACTCTGATCTGGTCTACATAGTGAGTTCTAGGTTAGTCTGTGCTACCCAGCAAGATCTTGTAAATAAATAATCAACAAACTATTACAATAGAGTCTGGTAAGTGAAATAAAAGGAATGTATAAACTTTATAGATGCAAAAGATTTTCAAGTTTGGTAATTTTCAATTCTATTAATTTAATCTAAATTCCTTTTTTAGTTAAAAGGGAGTATCTACAGGCTGCAATTTTCTATCAGATGTTACTTAGTCATGTTAAATTTTAAAATGCGTACAACTGAAATTCATTAAGAAACATCTACGGACAGGAGAATTCCATACTCCAGCTCAGTGATCATACTTATAAAAGAAATCCCAAGCAGCAAGTAGTGTTACAAGTAAGAAAACAAAAGTTCAGAAAGACTAAAACAACTAAAGTCTCACACATAACAGGTAAGAGAAAAATGGATTCGAATCCGTAACTTCTGGTTCCAAAATCTATTCTGTCCACTAAACTTGTAATTTTTGTCTATTATATAAAAATTAAAATTTCGAAGACATCCTTAAAAAATAACTCTTGAGACATCCAGAAAGTGGTGACTGTGAGAACCTTTTTTAGAACTAGAATGTATGGTATAAGCACACTCCATAACAAATGCAAAAACTAAAATATAATCAATATACAAGGTATTACATGTGTATCAAATGGATACATTTTGAAAACCAGTTAACAAATGGAGATTTTTGTGATTTTTTTTCAACTGTTTTATCTTTACCCATTGGTTTCAACACAAATGACAAGGTGGGGAATGGCGTAGTATATTTTAGTGTATTACATTTTGGATTCCACATATCTGAAAGTACACATTACAGAATATGGAAATATAAGTCAAATTTTATAAAGCGGAATGCAATATAAGCCCATTAAATCTGAAGTGTATAATAATGAACAACATTTTGAAGAAACGTAATAAACAAGTTTATTTTTCTTTGTTAACGTCCATTTAAACTTCTAAACTGAAGCAGTAAACAAAANTTTGAAAAACGAAATAACCCTTCATACAAAATGACGGGGGTAGTGGTAATTTTTTGTATGTATGCACAATTTCAAGCCTGATTAGGAAAGATGAATCCGCGTGGTCGGGTGGATTCTGGTGACAAGCTTTTTTATTCAGAACTTTTCACACTGAGTATTCCTTCCAGAATTCTCAAACTGCCAAAGGGTAATTTTAATAACTAAATAGCTCGAGGCTACAATCATTGTCTAGTTCAAAGATTTTGTAATGCTGAGACTCCCTTACAGGCAATTACTTCCAACAACAAAGGATGTCTGAAACATCCTCGGGGATGAGATCAGTGCACAGACATCTTCTCTTGAACAAAACAGGCCCGAGCTAGAAACCACACCGACACCGGCAGCTACCCTGCCGTGCGGGTGTTCACNACTCCTCTAAGAATGTGGAAGTGTCACCGCCATTTACGACATCCCAGGGCCGACGTTCTCGGCTTCGGTGCTCGCTGGGGCGCTTGGCCCGCAACACCCCGCACGCCCCCACCCAGCCCCCCGCAAGGACACTCTTCCAGCGGGGCCAAGGGCGCACGCGGCCCACAGGGGCTCCGAAAAGCGCTCCGGCGCGCGGCGGCCTCCCCGGCCCGGCTGGCTGTCAGGCCTGAGGAGCGGCAGAACCGCGGCGCAGAGGAAGGGGCGGCCGGACCTCCCCGAGGGCGCCGCCCGCTCCTCCGCGGGGCGGCGGCATCAGGCGGCTGCGCCCAGCGGCACTGCGGCGCGACGGCGCGGTCGGCGAGCGGCAAGGGGAACAGGCCAGGGCCGAGGCCCACCCGAGGGTCCCGCAGCTCCTCCCGCCCCCGTCGCCGCCATTTTGTGCGCAGCCGCTGCGACACATACAATAGTCGGCCGCGACCTCACGGGGATGGCTCGGGGCCTGCGCGCAGGGCCTCTGCCTGCCAGCCCACGGCTCCCCGCAAGGCAGAGGTCCTACCTATGCCTACCGACTAACAGCTGGATCCCATCCGCTCCCACAGTTTAGCACTCGGCCTCCAGTCACGACGACGGAGCAGCTGCCGCCTCCATAGGGCTACACGCATGCGCACCTTCGCCTAGCGCCCTTATGCACTCATCGCGCCTGCGTGCGACGGGCTCCGCGTTCGCCGGAGACGCTGTCAGGAGCAGGGCCGCCCTCTGCCAGAAGGGGGCGATCGCCTGCTGTGGCTCGCCCTGNAGCTGTAGCGGTCTGGGGACTATCACTCAGGTCTTAGCCCAGGCAAACTACATTGGGCTCTCTCTGCCATAAAGTTTTCCCTGATCACTATTCCTTCAGTATCACAAAGTAACATTCACGTCGCACTTATTAGCATAATAATTTAAATATGGTAGGTATTCCCAGCCTTTATCTCTCACCTTCTTTTGAGACTTAGGTCTCACTTTGTAGCGCTGGCTGGTCTCGACATAGATTTCATCGGCCTCTGCCTTCCAAGTGTTGGAATTAAAGGAGTGTGCCACCACACCTGAACTTACCTCCCATCTTTTAAAATGGTTAATTAGAATGGAATGAAAGCTTACTAAGCTAAAAGCCTAACATTGGAAATCCTTTTACGTAATTTCACAATTCAAACCCCTGAAAAATCTTGGGTTAAGAAAAAAAATTTAAACTGTTTCTTCAGTGCCCTGTCCTCTCAAGTTGACTCAATTATACCAATGCAAATAGTCAGTCATAGCAAAAAAAAAAAAAAAGGTAAAATTCAACTCTTGCCAACTAGGAAAGACACAGTGACACTATCTACTTTGAGGCTCTCACATCTGTTTTACAGACCACAAATTCACATTAAAACAAGCATAGGAAGCTGGCATGGTGGTGAACACCTTTAATCCCAGCTCAGAGGCCAAAAGAGGGTATTAGATTCTCTGAAACTGTAGTTACAGATGGTTGTAACCCACCATGTGGATGATGGGAACTGCATCAGGGTGCACTACAAGAGCAGCCGGTGCTCTCAACAACTGAGCTATCAGCCCCCTATCATTGTTTTTTGTTTCTTATTTATGGATTTTTCTCCAGTAGAATGCAAGCCCCATGATGTCTGGGGTATTTATGTTTTCCTCACTTTATGCCAAGACAATAGAAAAATCAGTAAATGTTTGTGGGAAGAACAAATGACTGAAAGGTAAAAATGTATATGTGTTGCACATGTGTGTATGTGTCTGTAATTATTGGGCATCATTTCATGTCTACTAGCCATAGTCATTTCCTCATTTAAAAACCTCCATTTTCAGCCAGGTGTGGTGGTACACACCAGAAATCCAACTCAGAAGGAAGCTGAGGTAGTAGAATTTGGAGTCAAAGGCCAGTTTGGGATACACAATGAGTTTGAAGCCAGTCTGAGTGATAGGGTTAAGTAAGACACTGCCTCAAACAAATAAACAATTAAGAACTTCTTAAATACCTTTTTCTCATATCTAGTGACTTGACTGTCTCTTATCAGAAGATAATTCTTTTTCAAAAAATTATTTTTGTCAGGCATGGTGCTACACACCTTTAATCCCAGCACTCAGGAGGCAGAGGAAGACGTACTCTGTGGGTTCGAGGCTAGCCTGGTCTACAAAGAGAGTTCCAAGACAGTCAGAGCTGTTACACAGAGAAATTCTGTCTAGAAAAATAAAAAAAATTATTTTTATTATTATTAATTTTGTATGTGTGTGTGGATCTGGGGTGGGGGTATTGTACACACATGTGTAGATGCCTGAAGAGGCTAGAGGCATCAAGTCTTTCTGGAGCTGTAGTTACAGGTGGTTGCTAGCCATCTGATATGGGTACTGGGAACTGAACTTGAGTCCTCCAGAAGAGCAGCAATATACACTCTTAACAACTGAGCCCAGTGCCTGTGGTGGGACACCTGGCCCAGTCTTGGCGCAGGGAGGAGGGTGTTGTCCTGCCTTGGCTGAGAGCACCAGACTCCGGGGACTCACCATGGGAGATCTTGTATTGGAGGAGGTGGGAGTGGGGGTGGGTTGAGGGGGGGAGCTGGTGGGTCGGGAGGAGGGAGGAGAGGGGGATCTGAGGTTGGTATGTAAAAGGAGTGGAAGATCTTTTTAATAATTAAAAAAAATAAATGAATAAGAAAAAAGAAAAAAAGAAAATAAAAATAAAATTTACCTGGAAAAAAAAACAAACAAACAAACAACTGAGCCGTCTCTCTAGCCCAGAAAGTAATTCATATATACAAAGAATATTTATCTTCCAAGGTGTGTTGATGGTATAGAGGTATGTATAGTTGCCTTCAAAAGAATATTTATCTTTTGTTAAATGTTGTATTTAGTTTAACTTCTTTAATATTCTCTGTCTCTGCCATTATAAACTTTGAATTTTCATGCAATCAAATCTATCAATTTTCCTTCATGACTTCTGAGTTTTCTTTGTAGTTTAAGAAGCCTCACTCTGTCCGTTGTGTGGTGGTTTGAATAAGAATGCCCTCAAAGGCTCATATATTTAAATGCTTAGTCATCAGGGAGTGGCATTATTTGAGAAGGATTAAGAGGTGTGGCCTTATTGGAGGAAGTATGTCACAGGCAGGTGGGATTTGAGGTTTCAAAAGCCCACACCAGGGGAGCATGTCTTCCTCTCCCTCTCTCTGCCTATGGATCAGGATGTGCCTCTCAGCTACTGCTCCAGACACTGCCTATATGCCTCCATGCTCCCTTCCATGATATAATGGACTAAACCTCTGAAACTGTAAGCAAGCCCCCCAGTTAAATGCCTTGCATGGAGTATTCTCACAGTAATAGAACTGTGACTAAAACTGAAGTTGGTACTAGGGACTGGAGAATTGCTTAGACAAGTCTGGCCATACTGTTTGTTGGGTGAATATGGAAGAGTTTGGGATTTTGAACAAGAAGTAGTTAGACGCTTTAAGCAGAGCTTAATGGGCTATACTAGTAGGATCATGGGAAACAGTGCTGAGGGCAATCTAAACTGTAGGGGGCCAGCTCAAGAAGTTTCAGAGAGGAAGAATATTAGTAAGTGGCCTAGAGACAATTCTTGTGATATTTTGCCAAAGAATGTGGCTGCTTTTTGCTCGTGTCCTAAAAATCTGCCTGAGGCTAAACTGAAAAGCTTTGAATTAATAACATTGGTCGAGGAGATTTCAAAACAGTCTAGTCTTGACTGTGTCATGTGGTTATTAGTAATCATTCTTATTCAGATCCATAATGAAGGAGCAAGCTGGACAAAGAGAAATACAAAATGTACAATTTGAGGTGAAAAGAAGTACCAGGAAGTATAATGGAGCTAAGTCTAGTGCTCGAGGAGATAAAAATTTTAAAGAAAAGTCTAATGCTAAGTGGGGTACAGGAAGTAGGAACCACAGGGCAAGACCCTACTCAGCTAAACTTCCAGCCTATGAAAAGGAATTCAAAGAAACCTTAAGCTGGTAAGGAAATCATCAACAACAGAAAACTGAAGCAAATGTAATTGAAAGAGGGAGCCAAGTTCTGGCCCCAGTAAACAGCAGAATTTGGCAGTGTCAGCCACAACCATGTGGTTCTGGTTTTAGAGGCAAGGATACAAAAAAGGGGTTATGAAATCTCCCTCCATGGCTAAGGAAAGCTGCTGAGGTCAGGCTTATGTCAGGGGGTCCAGTGCTGTGGAATAATCCTTCTGTACACTGTGAATATGTATTACTCTCATTAACTAATAAAAAGGTGATTGGCTGATAGCTAGGCAGGAAGAGATTGAGCATGAGAGCCAGACTAGGAGAATTCTGGGAAGAGGAAGGGCGGAGTCAGAAGCCAGCCACCGCTGAGCAAGCAGGGCATATAGAAAATGAGGTAACAAGCCATGAGCCATGTGGCAAAGCATAGATAAGAAATATGGGTTAATTTAAGTATAAGAGTTAGCTAGTAACAAGCCTGAGCTATCAGCTGAGCATTTATAAGTAACATTAAGCCTCTGTGTCAGTTATTTAGAAGCAGACGTCAGGACAAGAAAAATCCCCTACAGTCCAGAGAGGCCATTTCATGAAGCTATGAAGGTAAAGCTTGAATTTTGCTGCAGATGCCAGAGCCATGGGATACTTGCCAAGGACAGCTGCAGACCAAGTGCNGAACCAGCCCAAGAGAGAGAAGTGTATTGCAGTCAACAAAGCTGGAAGGAGTTGGAGTTCTGAAGAGCTGACATTGGACATGGAGATGCAGAATTTGGCACTTGCACTGCTGATTTTTGGTCTTGCTTTGGTTCAGTATTTCCTTACTATGCCCCCTTTATTCCCTTTTGGAATGGTAATGTTATATTCTGTGCCATTGTATGTTGGAAGTATGTGATCTGGTTTTTTATTTTACAGGGAATTACAGTGAGAGATTGCAATGAGTCTCAGAGACTTGGAACTTTGGATTTTTAAACAGTGTTGAGACTGTGATAGACTATGAGGACTTTTGAAGTTGAACTGAATATGTCTTGCATTATGACATGGCTACAAGCCTATGGAGACTAGAGAGTGAAATGTGGTGGTTTGAATAAGAATGGCCCCCATAGGCTCATTTATTAGAATACTTAGTCACCAGGGAGTGGAACTCTTTGATAGGATTAGAAGGATTAGGAGATGTAGCCCTGTTGGAGGAAGTGTGTCAGTAGGAGTAAGCTTTGAGGTTTCAAAAGCGCATGCCAGGCCCAAAGTCACCCTCTCTCTTTGCCTACATATCAGGATGTAACTCTCACAATTCTCCCCTGCCTGCTGCCATGCTCCCTGCCATGATGATAATGAACAAGCCTCTGAAACTGTAAGCAAGCCCCCAATTAAATGCATTCTTTTAATAAGAATTGCCTTGGTCATGATGTCTCTTCACAGCAATGGAACAGTGACTAAGACACCTTAGAAGAACAAATTCCTAGTAATTATATAAAAGTCTCTAAATATTTCAAATTTTGATTTATAACTGTCCTAATTACTTTTAATTGTCAGCTTGACACAGCCTTAAGTCATCTGAAAGCCTCAGATAAGGAACTGTCTAGATCATACTAGCCTGTAGGTGTGTGAAGTAACAAATGACTAACAGATTAAAATGTATATGTGGGTGCACATATGTATCTGTGTACATCTGTGTGTATATATGTGTGTGTGTGTGATAGAGAGAGAGGGAGAGGAAAAGAGGGAGAGGGAGAGAAAGAGAGAGAGCGAAGATAATGTGGGGAGTGTTATAAACATGAGTGCAGATGCCCAAGGAAGCAAGAGGCAGCAGATCCTCCCAGAACCAGAGTTACAGGCAAAGTAAGTTGTCTGACATGAGTACTGGGAACTAAACTAGGAAGTGTTGTTGTGGAATATTATTTTAACTGGACAAAGATTTGTTACATTTGTTTATGCTGCTGAATATAACTTTAACTATGTAAAGGTTGTTACTTTTGCTTATGCTACATTTGTTTAACGATGTAAGGATGTGTGTTTAATTATACAAAGATGTGTTGCATCTGTTTCACTTTGCCTGCCTAAGGCACCTGATTGGTCTAATAAAAAAGCTGAGAAGCCAATAGCTAGGCAGGAGAGAGATAGGCAGGGCACACATGCAGAGAGAATAAATAGGAGGAGAAATCTAGGCTCAAGAGAAGAAAAGGAAGAAGGAGAAAGAGAAGAAGTAGGATCGAATGAGGGACATGCCTGGGGTCAGAAGCCAGCCAGCTGTCAGCCAGCCAGACATAGAGAGCAAGCCAGCAAGCACTGTTATTCCATAGTTCCTTTCTCCAAGTTCATGCCTCCAAGTTCCTGCTTTGACATCTCTAAGTGATGAATTGTGACCTGGAAGGGTAAACTTAATAAATAAACCCTTTCTAACCCAAGTTAGTTTTGGTCATGGTGTTTGATCACAGCAACAGAATTCAAAGTAGAACACCGTCACAATTTTCTTGTCTATATGTAAACATTTAATCAATGTAACATTTTTTGAGATAAGACCTGATTTCACTTTCTTACAAATGAATAAAGTCAATCATAAGAATTTCAAGTCTTAAAAGCAAACCATCCTTTCCCCAAAACTGACTCATATCTTCCCTTTAAAATAAATAAATAGCCCTCCCCTGGGCTCCATATTCCAGCCCATACCTTAGGCAGAAGATTTCTGCTTTACTGGAGGTCACACTGGTACTAGGGACACCAGAGACCAAGCTGGTACCCAGAACCCCAGAGGTCCCACAGGTACTTCGAACTCTATAGACAATGTTGGCACCCAAAACACCAGAGGTCCCACAGGAGGCAAAAACCTCAGTGGAGACACCCTACTGGGCTTGAAGACTCCCTGGTCCAGATCCCCAGTCCACTCAATCCAGAAGACCAGAGAGGAAACAGAAGCCAAGGGGAAAAACATCCAAAACATCCATCTAACAAAATAAACTAAAAAATCAGCACCTAAACCTATAACAACCCCAAACCAAAGGACTAGAGGCCAGTGTAAGAAGACAATCAACAATAGCCATAGCACTATGGCACCACCAAAGCCCAGCTATCCTACTATAGCAAGTACTGGATATTCCAACACAGCTGAACCACAAGAAAATGACCTTAAGCACAATCTTATGAAGATGTTAGAGGCCCTTAAAGAGGAAATGAATAAATCTCTTAAAGAAATCCAGGAAAATATAAACAAACAGGTAAAGGAAATGAATAAAACCATTCAAGACCTGAAAATGAAAATAGAAGCAATAAAGAAAACATAAACTGAGTTGATCCTGGAGATGGAAATTTTAGGTAAGAAAACAGGAACTACATTCATAAGCATCGCCAACAGAATACAAGAGATAGAAGTGAGAACCTTGGGCATANAAGATATAATAGAAGAAATTGATACATTGGTGGTAGAAAATGTTAAATCTAAAAAGTTCCTGTCATGGTTTAAAAGAAAATGGTCCCCAAAGGGAGTGGCACTATTAGGAGGTGTAGCTTTGTTGGAGAAGGTATGCCTTGTTAGAGGAGGTGGGCTTTGAGGTCTCATATGTACTCAAGCCATGCCCAGTGCCTCAGACCACTTCCTGTTGTCTGTGAGTCAAGATGTAAGAACTCTCAGCTCCTTCGCTAGAACCATGTCTGCCTGCTCACTATCTTCCTTCCCATCATGATGATAATAGACTAAACCTCTGAACTGTAAGTGAGCCACCACAATTAAATGTTTTCCTTTATAGGAGTTGCTGTGGCCATGATGTCTCTTCATAGCATTAGAAACCCTAACTAAGACAGTTCCTAACACAAAACATCCAGGAAACCTGGGCACTATCAAAAGATCAACCCTAAGAATATTAGGAATAGAACAAGAAGATTCCCAACTCAAAGGCCCAGAAAATATTTTCAACAAAAATAATAGAAGAAATATTCCCTAACCTAAAGAAAGAGATGCCTATAAATGTATAAAAATTTACAGAACACCAAATAGATTGGATGAAAAAACAAAGTCCCCTGCCACATAATTATCAAAAAACTAAGTGTACAGAACAAAGAAAGAATATTAAAAGTTGCAAGGGGAAAAAGCCAAGTAACATATAAAAGCAGACTTACTAGAATTATACCAGACTTCTCAACAGAGACTCTAAAAGCTAGAAGGGTCTGGACATATGTCCTGCAGACTCTAAAAAAACCACAGATACCAGCCCAGACTACCTATACCCAGCAAAACATTCAATCACCACAGATGAAGAGGACAAGATATTCTGTGAAAAAGTCAAATTTAAAGAATATCTATCCACAAACACAGTCCTGCAAAAGATACTAAAAGGAAAACTCCAACCCAAGGAGGTTAACTAAACTAAAGAACACATAGAAAATAAATAATTTCATAAAAGAAGGGAACCGCACGTGCATGCGAGCAAACACACACACACACACACACACACACACACACACACACACACTACCACTACCACAGATGACATCAAAATAACAGGGATTAACAATCACTGGTCATTAATATCTTTCAATATCAATATTTTCAATAAGAAGACAATAAATTCCCAATAAAAATTCACAAGCTAAAAGAATGAATGCAAAAACAAGATCCATCCTTCTGCTACATACAAGAAACACACTTCACCATCAAAGATAGATATTACCTCAGAGTAAAGGGTTGGAAAAAGATTTTCCAAGCAAATGGACCCAAGAAAGAAGCTATTCCATTCCAATATTTAACCAAGTACAGCCATTCCAATATTTAACAAAATAGAATTCCAACCAAAATTAATCAAAATATATGAGAAAGTATACTTCATACTCATCAAAGGAAAGAATACCTCATACTCATCAAAGGAAAAATCCACCAAGATGAAGTCTCAATTCTGAACATCTATGCCCCAAATGCAAGGACACCCACATTTGTAAAAGAAACATTACTAAAGCTTAAATCACCCATCAAACCCCACACATCAATAGTGGGAGACTTCAACACCCCACTCTCACCAATGGACAAGTTATCCAGACAGAAACTAAACAGAGAAATCATAGAACTAACAGACATTCTGACTCAAATGAACCTAACAGANATCTANAAAACATTTCACCCAAACACAAAAGAATATACCTTTTTCTCAGCACCTCATGGAACCTTCTCCAAAATTGANCATATACTTGGTCACAAAGCAAGTCTCAACAATTACAAGAAAATTAACATAACCACCCCTCTGCATCCTATCCAACCACCACGGATTTCAACAACAACAGAAACAACAAATAAGCCTACAAACTCATGGGAATTAAACAATTCTCTACTGAATTACCACTGGATCAAGGAAGAAAGAAGGAAGGAAGGAAG
>LZPO01034893.1:314404-331829 GCA_001675575.1 Neotoma lepida | reverse complement strand
TTTTTACAAAATCACAAAACTATCTAGTTCTGGTTTTACTGATGAGTCAATGTCATTTGGTCATTCATTTATTGATCTAATAAATGTGTACTATATTTACGTACATAATATGAAGTTTCCTTTATATGATAAATTGTGACATCCTAAAAATCCTGGATAAGGAGAAATTATATCTCCCAGGACTACCTAGGACTAGTAAACTCATAGAACAAGATTAAAAAGCATACTACTAGTCCAGTACCATCCTCCTTCATGGGTCCTAACTCCCCAGGAGGTCATATTCCTCAGCCTAGATCAATCACCCCAGGGTCAGAGACTAGGCAATCAAGAATTATCTATATAGCTAGGAGGTAATCCTAAGCTGCTCACCCTGCATTCCTCATCCTAGGCTCCCCCTTCACCTCTGCCCTGTCTACCTCAGGATTGGCCTAAGTGCTTATCTCCACACACGTCATACTTCCTGTCTCCAAGACTTACACATCTAGTAAATTCTGTTTCCTGGGCCTCACCTCTATGGCTATTTTGGGGCAGCACCTGACTAACCATCTCATAAAGGAACACAGAACAAAATGTCACTGTGAGGATTGTTGTTGAACTATTCTTGGTGTCAAGGAGTCGGTGGCAAACCAAAAAGCAACACTAAGTCCTGCAGTCAGGGCACATGCAGCTTTGCTCAAGAAGATAAGCAATTAACAGGTATATGTCAAAGAAATATTGTGCAGAAAACCAAAACAAGATCCAAAAACTGAGACAAAAGACACTATAGGCTGTCAACTCATGGTCAATGAATACATTGCTGAGGAAGAGACATTTAAGCAGAGAGCTTACTAAGGGGCCTGAATACATAGCATAGACATCTGAGAGGAAAAAACATCAAATAGAAAGCTCTGAGAGGAAAGCCAGCTTGGCACATTTGAGGGACAGTCACAGCTTGAGTAAGAGTGGACATAGGAAATGGGTGAAGAGGAACTGTATGAGTATGCCAGGGATGCCATAACAAAGTACCACAGGCTGGGTGGCTTAGCAGGAATCAGAATCATGAGTAACAAAACAACTTTTTAGTCAACAGTGAGCCATGATTGTGGCATTGGAACTGAAAACTTCCTATCTCCTAGTGGCAAGGTAGTTGTCTTAGTTAGGGTTTCTATTGCTTTGAAGAGACACCATCACCACAGCAACTCTTATAAAGGAAAACATTTAATTGGGGCTGGGTTACAGTTCAGAGGTTTAGTCCATTATCATCACAGGGGGAAGCATGGCAGCACAAGGCAGACATTGTGCTGAAGAAGGAGCTGAGAATTCTATATCTGGATCAGCGGGTAGCAGGAAAAGAGACACTAGGCCTGACTTAAGCATCTGAAACCTCAAAGACCATCCCCAGTGACACACTCCTCTAACAAAGCCACACCTACTGCAACAAGGCCACATCTCCTAATAGTGCCACTCACAAGCATTCAAATCTATGAGTCTATGGAGGCCATTCTTATTCAAACTACCACAGTAATTACAGTGACATCAAGGACTCCTTGTGTTTGTAGCAATGCTGGTGTAAACAACCTATGACTCTGCCAGTCATATAAAAGTACAGTATGCAAACTTATGTACAGCATATAATGAGTAACAATGATAACAAGTGACTATTATCATTTGATATAATTGATAAACTCTACTGTGTTTGTTGGTATTATTTTATTTCTGGGTTGTTTTGTATTTTGTTGAGACTGTGTTTCATCTGTAGTTCAGAATGGCCTAAAATTCATAATCCTCCAGCCTCAGCCTCCCATGTGTTGGGACTTCAGGCATGTACCACCATTCTTGGCTCTGTGACCATTGTTTAGAATGCATCCAAGTTATAAAAAAGCTTACTTTCTGACAGCATGCCATGACATACCAGCAGCAGTCTTGTATTTAGCATTTCANAAGGATGAAGAGGGCACTTACTGTCTAAGTTTGTGCAAATGTAACGAATTCTCCTCAAGTGCCTGCCTTGAGGAGATTTCTATCAGGGTCCAGAACAGATGCTACAAGCAGCTAAGGATTCTAATCTGAGGGATATTCAATGAATCTAAACACACCCAGTTCTTTAGTCCATACTTTATTCTTCTCAGTCAATTCCATCTACACAGTTTCTTTTCTGTTCTCATACTTATCTCCTCTCAGTCCATCCTGCTCTGTCCCTTCTGCTGTTCTCTCATATCTATCTAGCTCTTTCCATCTTCACCTTCATCCTGTTCTTCTCCATCAATTCTTTCTGTTGTTTTCTCATATCTATCTAGGTCTTTTCCATCTTCTCCTCTTCTTTGTTCCCCCAAGCATATATGTATCCATTCATTAAAAACTTGTTAGTAAAAACTACAAAATAAACTCTCAGAGACAAGTATTCTGATAAGAGTCACACTTGGCAAAGACTTGGTCGGCTTAATTGGTGACTGACAACCACTGTAGGTTGTAAAAAGTTCTAGCTATCTCTTAAAGGGATAGCTACAAGGGTTACAAGGAAAGAAATTAAGCCAATGAGAGATTTAAGGAAAAGGCAAAGAATACGTGTACTATTATGTGATTAATAATATCCAGACATGGTTAGTCAGTTAACAGCCTTTTTCTGTTAGTCACCTGAATCTCAGGACCTATATATAATTAGTCTACTGAGCCTAAAATCTTGCATTAAAAACTGGTGTAGAAATAAATACAAAGTGTTAATTGTTATTTGAATCAGAGTGGGGAGGTGCTGGTGGAGGAAGCTTAGGGCAACATAGGTGCTATTGATCTCTTGAAGGACTCAGATGTACCAAGGTCAGACACCTGCACTATCACTTCTAGTTCGCTATAATTCTTCTGAAGGGTTTTGATCCAACAAGGCCAGGCACCTGCAAATCTGCTCTGTGAAAGTTCTACGAGGACACTTTGTCTGGCCAGTATTTACCTTGTCAGTGGCTAAGGGTGGAGAACAAGACCTCTAAATGTCTACAGTCCACATGGAACAATAGATCTAGTATGAAGTATATTTTTAGTATGTTTCTATTCATAAAACTTGTACAGTTAAATAAGAAACTATCTTATAGACCTGTCTCTTATACACATCTAGATGTGTATAAGAGCAGACACCTGCACTATCACTTCTAGTTCGCTATAATTCTTCTGAAGGGTTTTGATCCAACAAGGCCAGGCACCTGCAAATCTGCTCTGTGAAAGTTCTACGAGGACACTTTGTCTGGCCAGTATTTACCTTGTCAGTGGCTAAGGGTGGAGAACCTGTCTCTTATACACATCTAGATGTGTATAAGAGACAGATCTTATAGACTATCCACAATTATGTGTGCTCATAAGATTGAGATATAGTCATGAGATTACAGTGTACACATTACATGGAAGTGCATGGTAAATGGGGAGAATCATAGCTGTTACTGCACAAGAAGTTTACAACAAGAGACAGCCAATTCATTCAAAAGGCAGTAATTCCATAACGCCTTGCGTGATGGTTTCCTCTAACAGAACCCTTAGTTCTGACAGGTTGGCCTTCTGAACTCTAGTTGTCACTGTTGTATTCTCTCATGGACTTTTGTTACTAGCGGCTCTCAATACAAATGTACTCTGTTTTTTGCAGTGATGAAATCACCTAAAGATACATTTTTCAGAATGCACTTTTGTCAATAAGCAATGCATGACTGAATCTTAGTTTTAGAGGTTGTAGGTCCATTGATGGGTTTCGTTCCTCTGAGGCTTCTGTCCTTGGTTCTCACTATGCTCTCACAAGGCCTCTTCTCAGTGCACAGCATCCCTAGTACCTCTTCCTCCTCTCACAAGGTCACCAATAATATTGGTTTAGAGTTCATCTTTAATATCTCATTTAACTTGAAACAATTTTTTAAAAGATCAGTCTCCAACTGCAGCAATTTTCTAAAGAGCACTAGAGTTGGGGACTTCAACATGTGAATACAAGTGAATATGGATATGGGTAAGGACATGACATTTATAACACAGGCTATTTTAAGAGCTTTAGCTGTGAAAGGTTTGAGGCAAAGAAGTAACACAGCTGAACCAATATTATAGTGAATATCTATGCAAGTATTCTAAGCCCTGCAAGACAGGACAATGAATAAAATGAAGTTCTTGCCCTCAAAGAATTTACTTTCAGTGGAAGGAAATAATAAAACAAATAAACATATAGGCAATATAAAACAAAGATAATACAACAGGAAAGGGGAAATAATGAACAGGAGTTAGGGCATTCTTTATATAGGGGACTCAAGGAAGCCTTCTCTGAGGACGCTGCATCTGAGAAGAGATAGAAAGCATGAAAACACCTGGAAGAAGAGTTTTGGGGCGAGAGAGGCATCAAGTGCCAAGGCCCAGCCCTGGGGCTCACGGGGAAGCCAGCTCAGTTGAGAAAGAGAGAGGGAGAGGAAGGAGGAGGTGAAGATGGACACAGAGCCTTATAGGACACTTGAGGTAATATAGACATTGAATGAAACACTGGAATCACGAGTCATCTTTCTACCTCACTTTGATCTTAAACTCATTGGAGTTTAGTTTTCTAACATGTAAAGGGTGAAGTGAGGGAAACTGGGATGGCTTGTTCATAAAATTTGGCTCTGAAAGTCTTCTGTACACTGAAAGATGGTCATAAAGACTTACGCCAGTAAGAAAAATGTTTTCACCACAGACTCTTACATCCATGATAACCCCAGTTTTTATGCCTCTTAGGCCCTTGAAAACTTCTTCCATAAGTCCTCATTTCCATCTAAAACTGTCAGTATTTCTCTGCTATGCTTTGTGGATGAAGTGCACCTGTCCTTGTGAGCTTCAACTATCAATACAACACTGAAGGGTTAACGACCTAAAAGCCTCTGGTGGACTGAGAAGCTCTGGACAGGAAAGTTGACTTCACTGATAAAAATCTGTGGGCTCTTAAGTTCTAGAACACTTCTGACAAGAGGATCAGCACCTCTTTTTGGTGGCATCTAACTCTTTGAGACTTGAGGGGAACTGACATGTAGTGGGATATTCCAGAAGTTCCCTTTCTGCCTTATTTATATAAAATAACCTAGGACCTCCTGCCCCGCCCCCATGTCATGTGTACACAGTCTCCACTTCAAAAAAGAGACTGCGGCTCTTCATTTGTACTGATGAGAAAACAATTCTGGTTCTGGAGATGCCTGTCTGCTGTCTTTTATTTCCATTTCACCCCCAGCCATCCCCAAATAACCGACACAGCCTAGAGTCACCTATATAGAGTCCCAACTGAAGAATTTCCCAGATCATACTGGCTTCTGGGCAAGTCAGTGGAGACTGTCTTTATTGTTAATTGATACAATATGTTAAATGATTGGNGGCATCATTCCATGGGCAAGTGTGCCTTGACTGTTATGAGAAAGCTAGCTAAGAATGAGCCTGCAGGAGAACCCTCGAAAATCATTTCTCCATGGTTTATGCTGTACTTCCTTGGCTGTAAGTGAGTTCCCTGGTTAAAAGTAATGCTGTGTGCAATAGCGAGCAGGACTGCCTTGAGTTCCTGCCTTGACTTCCCTCAGTGATAGACTGTGATCTGAAAGCATAAGCCAAATAAACCCTTTCCTCCCCTAAGTTGCCTTTAGTTAGAGTATTTTGTCATAGCAACAGAAAGGAAAGAATAGTGTCCCAAAAGGCTCATGTATTGAGGGAGTGGTTTTCAGCTGGTGGTGCTCCTGAGAGATGATGGATCATGAGGTTACTGATCTTAATCAATGGATTGATCCATCGAGAAAATCATAATTTGATATCATTTAGTAGGAGGTAGTGGAAACTAGAAAGGGGTAACGAATTGGAGGAAATAGGTCCCTGGGAGTCATGCTTTTGAAAGGTGTCTTTCTCCTAGTCTCCACCTTTCTCTATCTCTCTCTGTCTCTTGTCTATCATGAGGTAAGTCACTTTCCTCCACCACATGCTCTCTGCCATAATGCTTTGCCTCACCACACACAGGTCTAGGAGGAAGAGAACCAAGTGGCCATGGACTGAAGGCTTTAAACCAACGGTCAACAATAAATTCTTCCTATCTTAAATTGTACTTCTCAGGCATTTTGTCACAGAGACAGAAGACTTATATATACATATATATATATACATTTTTATATGTGTATATATGTATATATTCAGGCAAAAAATGCTATCCTACCACTCATTGTCTTCTGATTCCACAATTCCCCATTCTCTTCTTTTACCCACCCTGTTTCAGATTAGCCAGGCAAGAATTGAGCAGCTTTCTCCAGAGCTCAGATTCTGCATGTTCATCACAGTCGCAGCTCAGTGCCTGAAAGCATTAGAAGAAAGAACAGTCACCACAAACTCCCCCATGATCTGCAAAAATAATGGAACTCTGTCTTAGTAACACAGAGTAGCTCATCAGCATTTCAGCTCAAGTGCAAGTGTCCTAATTAACAGGATTCTGGCAGTCACTGTTCTTCTTTTCTTCAGAATCCAAATATAAGTCTTAGGACAGATAGAGGGTCATTACAAAAAGCTTGAGAAGTCCCAGACTCGTTTAAAGTATACGAACATGAAGAAATCTAGTTTGGAGCTGAAAGAGATGACTCAGTGGTTAAGAGTACTTACTGCTTTTACAGAGGTCATGGGTTCAATTCCCAGAATCAACATGGTAGCTGATAGCCACCTAACCACATAACTCCAGTTCCAGGGGATCCAACACCCTCTTTCTGGACTCCACAGACACCAGACATGCACATGGTGCATAGACATCCATGCAGTCAAATCTCAAGTATATATAAAATGAAAATAAAATTTTAAAAAGGAACTTAACTTCTAACTAATCCTTAACTTTTGGAGATGATAAGGTGCACCAAAGCATAATGCATATAGAAATAAGTTCAAATAAATCCAGAAAACAAGTGGTTATTTATCTGTGGTTTTATTAATGATGAAGGCAGAGGAAATTGGTTTGCCTCTTTTTGTTAAAGTGACTTTTAAACATGATCACACATTCCCTTGATAGACTTCACTTCAAAAGTTGAAACCTCGTTACCTTCCCTTCAACATGAGGCAGATCTCAAACACTGTGTTTAATGAAGAAAATGTAATAGAAAGGACATTAAGTGGTACTCAAAGCTACTTCCTAGAAAGGAGAGCTGCTGCCTGCTGCCCATTTAGGTTCTTTGCCGTAGGGAAGATCAGTAGATAGACGACATTCACACAACCATTAAGAACCTATAATTGGGGCGAGGGGTTGGAGAGATAGCTTAGCAGTTAAAAGTACTATTGAGGCGGGAGCTGGTCCAGGAAGACCTGCAAGTGAGCAGCACCATCTCCTGTGAGCACTCACAGGAGTTCATGCCTGATTTCTACTTCTACAGAGATCCCAAAGAGACTGAAAATGGGGGAGGAGGCCACTCCTGAAAGGCAGTGACCAAGGAGGAATTCAGGGTGCAAGGACTGCTCAGTCTGAGGTGGCAGACAGGTCTATAAGTGGGGAGGTGACCTCTGTTCCTGTTGCACAATTCCCTACTGAACTGAAGACTGGTTTGCAGTACTCACTGCTCAAAACACTGAATGACAGGAACAGTCACTGAGTGGACTTAAGCAGTTTTTCCACATGCAAAGTCAGAATGAGCTTGTTAGAAAATAAACATCAATTTCTCTAACTGAAAAAAACAAAACAAACAAACAAAAAACCCTTCGGGTCCCAGAAAGGCAAACTGAAAAGATCAAAAGCTACCCACCAAGACTAGAGTCCTGTGAATGCACCAGGGATGTATTCTAAAAGTGGGCCACTATCCCCAATACCAGCTCTGCATCAGTGGTCAGAGACTTCTGTCCAGAGGGAAGGGCAGACCATAAACATGGAGAACTCAACTGTCTTCAAGGAGGAATAAAGGAAAAATGAATTCATTTAAAGCCAAGTTTGGGAAGTTCAGTTCTAAGGGCAGTCTCAAAGACCTGGAGAAATCAGAAGATTGAGGAGGAAGCAGACAGCTTTGATGTTCACAAGCTATGCCATAGGCCAGCAAGTTTACCAGGGACAGAGAATAGTAAGTGCTTCAGGGGTCAGAGACAAACATCAGAGGCTGTTCCAAAATCTCTCCAAGCAAAGGTATGGAAGTTTAATTGAGTCAGTCTGTGGAGAAACTTGTACCTTGGGGCATAATCATAAACAACAGAGAAGTCATCATGTAACTAATGAAGCCTCAGACTGACTGAAACTAAGAGATGCCTTGTAACAGAGACCTGATAAAACACTGTTTTTCCAGGGTGACAGTACAGGTATAAACTGAGAGGGCCAGGCAAATATCATGACATCTTGCCCTAATAACTGAGTTAAAAACTAGGCCTCTGTTCCTGCTCTTGAAACTGAGGAAGCCAAGAACAAAGGGCGATTAATCACTGGTGCCCCTGACAACAGGGACAAGGGAGATAGGATGTAGCAAGCCTGGGCCACCTCTGGCCAATTAGAACGTACTAATATGATTGCCACTTGCTTAAGCCAATTATATCTAAAGTGACCTAACTGCCTTAGGACCTCCCCTTGGCTATGCTTAAAAGGAGCCCACACATCCTTCTTGGGGTCTTTTTGCCTTTGTGTGGGATGACAGGCCCCAGCATGCTGGAATAAAAACGGTCTTGCTGATTGCATGTGTGGATGGTGGTCTTTTGTGGGACTTCTCCAGGACCCTAACATAAACCAGAGCTGTCTATCACAAAGGAAACAGAACTCACTAAATAGTGTAGACAAGACACTCAAGAAGCACAGCTCCAGAGGAGAGGAGGAATCCACACCCAGATGTCACATGTTCAACAACAAAAATTATAAGACATGTAAAGAAGCTATAAAGTATTACCTGTCCAGAGGGAAAAAGACAGCAAAAACATATTATGAATGGGCCGAGGTATAGGGTTTAAAAAGAGACCTCAGCTGGGTGGTGGTGGTGTAGGCGGATCTTTGTGAGTTCAAGGCCAGCCTGGTCTACAGATTGAGTTCCAGGACAGCCAGGACTGTTACACAGTGAAACCCTGTCCCAAAACCAAAACAAAACAAAAAAAAAATTAAAAAATAAAAAGACCTCACAGGAGCCATTTTAAATTTGTTGAAAGAACTAAAGAAATTTGTAATAAAGGAAGATTCTTTTTAAAGATACAAAAATAATGTTGCAATAAGAACATTAATGGAGGAAGACAAGACTAAAGGCTCTACCATCAGAATTTCATATTCAGTATGTCTGGGACCACAGGTTGACAATGAGTGCTACAGTGAATCTAGTCTCCTTTGAATTGCTAAAATATCATGGTCGTGAGTAGCTATAATTTGTTTCCCCAGCATTCATCCCAGCCTGCTTTCTTCCCATAATTAAATCAGTTCCCAGAGGGAAAGAGCTTTCAAGTAGTTTTAGGTGTGGCTGAACTGCCTTAACATGCCATGCCTGGACAATGAGAACATTTTATTTCTGAGCCCACAGTTATTGATTCAAGAATGGAAAGGAAGCTGATGAGAATGCTCCCAGGACTTTCTGCCAGAGTAATCAGAGAAATAATACTCTTTGCACTGAGGATGCTAAGCTGGTAAGTCTTGGGCTTCAGGTAGCCCTCTTGATTACCAAATGGAGAATGCCTGCTAGAGAGAAAAGGAGAAACTAAATGATATCACTTGAGACCTTAGATCCAATGATGCTGTTGTGTGAACTTCTGGGGAGATGTGTATCTATTCACTCTAGGTAGGGAGTCAATAACAAACCAAAGAGAACGATTGCACTCAAGAACAAAAAAATCTCTGACCTCTCTCTCTTTCCCTCCCTCCCTCCCTCCATCCCCACCTCTCTCTCTCCTCTCTCTCTTTCTCTCTTCCGCTCTCTGAGCCTTTTCCCCTAACAACCCCTAACAGACTGTAACTCTTGAGGAGAGGCTAGGCCTTATGAGTCTTCTATCCTAGTAACTGTCTATAAATCCTTGGGGAAGTACATAACCTGTGAGCACCTCCAATGATAGACAGCTAAAGGGCCCAGTCCTGTGCAGGTCTCCTTTGGTAATCACAAGAGCTTGACAGTTCAAGAGGGTGATGGTCATGGCCAGAGGACAGTGTTCCATAGCATATGCCAAAAGCCAGACTCCCCATGTCTTTTCCTGTTCATGTGTCAAACAATTCCCATTTTGCTTAAACTGGCTTGAGTTGAAATGCAAAAAATCTCAAGACATCACTAAGGAAGACTCTGTCCCCTATAACACTGGCTATGTATCTTTATAGCCATAGCTAATTTGCAATCACAAGCAGACAACCTAGTTATGAAGCTTCCACTGAGACTAGCAGATGAAAAAAGAAGAATGAACATAATGATATCATGGAGCCATTGCAGATCTTTACTAGTCTGAAGCTTACCCTACTTCTAGAATTCCTGATGGGGGAAGACACATGTCTTTGTTTATATCAGGATCTTCTGTGACATAATCAAAAAGTATTCTGTGTTGTGGAATATTAGTTTAAGATGTGTTACATTCATTTATTCTGCGGAATATTTGTTTAATGATGCAAAGATGTGTTGCATTCTCTTATGTCACATTTATTTAACTCTGTAAAGCTGCCTGTCTTTGCTGGCCTAAAACACCTGATTGATCTAATAAAGAACAAAACGACCAATAGCTAGGCAGGAGAGGGATAGGCAGGGCTGCCAGGCAGAGAATAAGTAGGAGGAGAAATCTAGGCTCAAGAAGAGGGAGGATGCCAGAGGCTAGACACACATCCAGCCAAGGAGTAAGAAGGAAAGAAAAATATATAAAGAAAGGTAAAAAGCCCAGAGGCAAAACATAGTTAAAAAGTTAGAAAAGCTGGCTAAAAACAAGCCAAGCTAAGGTCGGGCACTCATAAGTAAGAAAAAGTCTCTGTGTATTTATTTGGGAGTTGGGTGGCAGGCCCCCAACAAGTAAAAAAAAAAAAAAATTCGGACATTTAACTCTTGCAGGTAACAACAATCTTCAGTTCAAGTCATCTGTGTGAAAGCAGCAGATAAGACCAGAGTCTGCAGAGCATGTCTTTAGTGCCCACAGAATAACATGAACCTGAGTCAGTCACTAGCTTTGCTTGGCTCTAAAGTTTAAAATTTCTGCCACGCTAAATTAAGGAAGGGCCAGATCCCTCCTGTTTAAGTTAGACAAAGGCAAATACAACTGATAATGAATGGGTTTATAGGATGCACATTGGGAACAGAAGATGAATAGACTGCTCCTTTTGACATAACACCCTGAGATTTAGAGCAAAACTGAAGCCATTCAAAACTGAAGCCATTCAGAACATAAACAGAGAAAAGCCCATTTCAAAGAAACAGAAGTGGCACTCAAATTCACTACTGATTTGAGGTGCACTTATTCTAGAAGGCAGTTTAGTATAACAGAACCTTCTGAAATGTCTCTGGCCTGACATAGTAATTCTGTGGCTAGGAATTGAGCCTAAAAAAATGAAGACAACTAGTTATTTAAATGGCCAGATTGGCAGTAGTATCACTGTACAAACCCTTGGGCCTATATACAGGGCAAAACGCAAAGCACTGAGGATGCACTGGACAAAGAAATCAGTGTCTACCTTCGTACATATTAGGCTAAGTGCAAACACCAAGAAGCAAGAAACTTGGTTTTGTTTTGAGACAGGTGTAGCTGTGGTTGTGCTGGAACTCATTTTGTAGACCAGGCTGGCCTCAAATTCATAGAGATCCTGACTTGACTCCTGAGTACTGGGATTAAAGGCATGCACCACCACCACGGACTCAAAAACTCTTATATTGCCTTGACAGAGAAGTTTTGTGCCTGGGTTTTTTCCTAGAAAATTATTTTTACTGTATTTTGTAAAATATTGGTCTGTGAGCTGGGGAGATAGTTCTGTAGTGCTTGCTGTTCAAGCCTGACTTGAGTTCAATCCCCAGCACCTTCAAAAAAAATTAATAAAAGCCAGGTATGGTAGCAGATGCTTGTAATTCCAGCGCTCAGAACTGTAGAGACAAAGACAAGAGGATCCTGGGGATTTTTCTAGTTGGCCAGCCTAGNCTAAACTTGCAAGCCACAGGCCAATGAGAGAGACTGTGTCTCAAAAACCACGGTAGACGATTCCCAAGGAATAGCAGTGAAAGTTGCTTCTAGCCTTCACACTTATCATATGCACTCACACACACACACACACACACACACGTGCACACATACACACACACACGTGCACTCACACACACACATGTGCACACATACACACACACGTGCACACATACATACACACATGTACACACATACATACTAGCATGCATACATTTGTCTGAACTGGATTTTTTTTTAATATGGTCCTTTTCCACAGATACTTTCAGGCACACCTATAGAGAAGTTTTAAGACAAGGTGCCTGACTGGATGCAAGGAAAGGAAGTGGTCTGACCAAAGACAAAAGCACAGACTGAGATGTTGGCAGTGAGGACACTAAGAAATGNACTAATGAGCTATTAGGAAGAAATGCAGTCTGATTTTGGTAGCATAATGTGTGCAGGGAGGAGTGAAGGAAGTATCAAAGGTGCTTCCTCAGCTTATGGCTGACTTAGTGGGCAGAGGGTTGAGCCTCTCATTTGATAGGCGACACTCACAGACTGTTAGGTTGAGGGAAGATTCATTAACTCTATCATGCTTAGGTACAGAGAATCTGAAACGCCTTTGACACAAGAAAGTGCAAACTTAATGTAACTCGTTTCATATACAGTCCAGGGCTCAGAAGAAACTTACAAGCTAGAGATGTCAGCTTGTAAGTCATTGGCTTGTATCTAATAGTTGATGGCTATAAGCCAGCAATGAAAATACTCGGGGAGAAAATACTGAGAAGATGTAGAGGCCCAGTACAGTACTCAAGCAATACTTAATAACAATGAAAGCAGGGTTGATTTGCAGAAACAATAGAGGACAAACCACACAACTGTTTTATATCTATCTAATAAAATATTAACATTTTACATTTGTAAGATAACTAATGAAGTTTAAAATATGTATGTTATTTTCTCATTTTCAAACAAAAGCCATATAAATGTAATTATACATTCCAAAGTCCATATAAAATGTTTGGTGTTAATGGGGCGGGGGAGACTGAGGAGATTTTTCCTACATTTTTTTTTATTTCTACTTCCTCATTCTTTTTACTGATCATATTTTTTCCTTGTGGTAAAATAAAAGTTTTAAAAAAAATTTTAAACTTGTGTGAAGTTGTGAAGTCTACAGTTCTTAGATGAAAAAACAACACAAAACAAAAAAATGAGAGGGGGTCTCAATACCTTGCCCATGCTGGTTTTGAACTTGTGAACTCAAATGCTCTGTTCACTTCAGCCTCCCAAAAGTAGGCACCACAGGCATATGCCACTGAACCTGGCTAGATTTTAAATTTTATTGGAAACATATAAAGCATAGCAAATAAGAACCCTCAAGTTATGACTAAAGTTTGCCAGAGTCACCTAAGGATTCTTTGAAAACAAAATCTCTCAGGCATGCTAATTTTGAATGTGTTTCTAGCCTTTGTCCCTATCTCAACATGTACTAGCTAAAAATAAAAAAAAGCATGAATGCATTATTACAGAGAAAATGTATCTAGGAACCTATCTGTAACTCACATTACAAAAGTCTATTCCCTCATAAAACAATCAGTAAGAATAAAAGTAACTCATCAGGCATCAACATCTACAGCTTTCCATCTCTTTTCTGGAGGCCTTCAGCACATTTCACACCCACCTGGTCAAGTACGATCTCAGCTTGACTCTTAGTAAAAACTGCTCCAGATGCTGGTTCCAAGTAATATTACATTCTGAGATTCTAGATGACACGAATTCAGATACTATTCAGCCTACCGCACCTATTAGCTCTGCTTTTGTGGTTGCTGATGTTTTACAGTTTGTGGGTGATCCCACCTAATGAAGTAAGACAAGAAGGAAATAAAAAGGTATAAAGATCAGAAATAGTATCATCACTCTGCAGACAATAAGACCATCTATGTAGAAAACTTCAATCTACAAATGTGGAACAGGATTGATAATATAACTTAATGAAGTATCTTAATACAAGATTAAATCACAGCCAGCAAGATGGCTCAGTGGGTAAAGGAACTTGCTACCAAGCCTAACAGTCTGAGCTGGGATTCAAAGGTGGAAGACAAGAACCAAATCCTGCAAGTTGTTCTTAACTGCTAAGCCATCTCTCCAGCCCCAACAATTTCTTATATAATACTCAAGACAAGCATCGAGGGATGGTAATAAACTTGACAATTTAGAAGTAAAACTATTTATAAAACATATAAAAATGTCATGAAAACTCTATGTTACACCACAAAGGATAATATGAATTTATAAAAAACACATACAAATCAATAAGAATGCATGAAACACCCCAATAGAAAAATGGACAAAGTATTTGAGTAGGAATTTCACAAAGAAATAAAAAATGGCCAATAAAAATACAACCTGCCTCATTAATAATCAAGAAAAGCAAATAAAATCTCAATGAAATTTATTTAATCAAGTCAATGAATGATCACCAAAGTCTGCTATGGGCATTCTACTTGCTCTAAATTCCAGGTATAGCAGTGGGCTGAACCTGCAAACTCCCCATTTACCACAGCTTTTCCCTGTGGTAAAAGTGCACTGGAGAAAAAGCAGTAAGTGTAGGGTTGAGGAAAGGGAGAAGGAGCATGGCGTTTTAAAAGGGTTGGACAGAGAGGAAATGGGGGGTGAGGGATGGAGGGTGAGAGCGTAAGGGAGCGGGAGGTTCGAGCTGGAACAGGCACAGAGTGGGAGAGCAAGGAAGGAGATAACACGATAAATGGGGAAATCATGGGAATAGGGAGAAATAACATGATAAATGGGGAAATCATGGGAATAGAGAGAAATAGAGTGCTAGGGAAGTTCCTGAGAGTCCACAGGGATGACCCCATCTTAGACCACTGGAAATAATCGAGAGGGTGCCTGAACTGGCCTACTCCGCTGATCACATGGATGAATACCCTAACTGCCTTCATGGAGCCCTCATCCAGTGACTGATGGAGGCAGATGCAGAGATCCATGGCCGGGCACCAGGCCGAACTCCAGGAGCCCAATCGATGGGAGAGAGGGGGCCTTCTATGAGCAAGGGACAACGAGATCATGATGGGAAAGTGTACAGAGATGACCAGTCAAACTAGTGGAGACACATGAACTATGGACCTATAGCTGAGGAGCCCCCATGAGCCCTCATCCAGAGACAGATGAAAGCAGATGCAGAGATCCACAGCTGGGCACCAGGGAGAGCTCCAGGACTCCAACTGATGAGAGAGAGGAGAGATTCTATAAACAAGGGACGTCGAGACCATGAGGGGAAAATGTACAGAGATGGCCAGCCAGGCTGGTGGAAATGCATGAACTGTGGACCAATAACTGTGGAGGCCCCATGGTGCTGGACTGGGCCCTCTGGAAGCTTGAGACAGTTGTTTGGCTTGAAGTGTTTGAGGGCCTCCAGGCAGTGGATCAGGATCTGTCTCTGGTCCAGGGGCTGGCTTTTTGGAACACAGTGCCTGTGGTGGGACACCTGGTACAGTCTTGGCGCAGGGAGGAGGGTCTAGTCCTGCCTCGGCTGAGTGTGCAAGGCTCCAGAGACTCTCCAAGGGAGACCTTGTCTTGGAGGAGGTGGGAATGGTGGGGGGTGGATTGAGGGGGAAGTTGGTGGGGCAGGAAGAGGGAGGAGAGGGGGACCTAAGGTTGATATGTAAAAGGAGTGGAAAATCTTTTTAATAAAAAAAAGAATGAAAAAAAATAAAAGGGTTGGACAAGGAAGGACTCACAGACAAACCTGAGAAGGTGAGAGAAAGCACAATAGGGCTCACAGGGTGTAGATCTGTGCTGGTTAGTTTACATCAAAGCTAAGGTCGCCCGAGAAGAGGGAACCTCAACTGAGAAAATGTCTCTACTAGTTTGGCTTGTCAGCAAGCCTGTGGAACATTTCCTTGATAGATGTTTGATATGGAAGGGGTGCTAGCCCTGGCCAGGTGGCCCTGGGTCATATAGAAAGCAAACAGCAAGTAATGGAAAGCTAGTAAGCAGCACTCCTCCATAGCCTCTGCTTCAGTTCCTGCCTTCAGGTTCCTGCCCTGCTTGAGTCTCTCTCTGCCTTAGCTTCCCTCAGTGGTGGACGGTGATTGGGAAGTGTAAGCCACATAAACCCTTTTCTCCCCAAATTGCTTTTGGTTAGTGTTCTATGACATCAACAGAAAACAAATGAGGATGAGACACTCTAGGCAGAAGAAAAGAGTAGGTGCATAGGTCGGAAGGAAAATTCAAAAAGCCAGAATGACTGAAGCAGAGAGACCACACTGCACAAATCAAGTAAAAGTCAAAGAGCAGATGCTAGTGAGGAACTGGTAACAGCAACTCTTGTACACTATTGGTAGGAAGGTACAGTGTAACAATCCCCTTACAAAAACACTTTGTCTTTCCAGCATTACTGTCCTAGGTAGGTCTTCTAGAAAATCTCTTCAACATGTCTCAGGACACAGGTACAAATGTTCATAGCAGCAGCCCTGGTAAAACTCAATGGGTCACGAAAACAAAAACAAAGGGGCCAGGTGTCTTGGGTGGAATTTCTATCTCTTTAATGAAACACAATGACCAAAAGGTAACTTGGGGAGAAAAGGGTTTATTTGGCTTACCCTTCCATATCACTGTTCATCATTGAAGGAAATCAGGACAGGCACTCAGTCAGGAACCCGGAGGCAGGAGCTGATGCAGAGGCCATGAAGAGGTGCTGCTTAAGGCTTGCTCCTTGAAGCTTGCTCAGCCTGCCTTTGTATAGAACTCAGTATCATCAGCCCAAGGATGGCACTACCCACAATGGGCTGGGCCCTCCCCCATCAATCACATGAACTTCATCCAAGAGACGCAAGGAATGGTTCAACATAAAAAAATCAGTCAATGTTATCCACCATATAAACAAACTGAAAGAAAAAAAAAAACACCACCATATCATCATCTCATTAAATGCTGAAAAAGCCTTTGACAAAATCCAACACCCCTTCATGATGAAAAATCTTGGAGAGATCAGGTATACAATGAACATACTGAAATATAATAAAAGCAATATACAGCAAGCCAACAGCCAATGCCAAATTAAATGGAGAGAAACGCAAGTCAATTCCATTAAAATAAGGAACAAGACAAGGCTGTCCACTCTCTCCATATCTATTCAATATAGTATTCGAAGTTCTAGCTAGAGCAATAAGACAACTAAAGGAAATCAAGCCAATACTAATTGGAAAGGAAGANGTCAAATTTTCATTATTTGCAGATGATATGATAGTATACATAAGTGACCCCAAAACTTCTACCAAGGCGGTGGTGGCACACGCCTTAATCCCAGCACTCGGGAGGCAGAGGCAGGCGGATCTCTGTGAGTTCGAGGCCAGCCTGGGCTACCAAGTGAGTT
>LZPO01034893.1:296564-307602 GCA_001675575.1 Neotoma lepida | reverse complement strand
AAAAAAAAAAAAAAATCCATTTCACTTGACTCTATTTTGTTTTAGAGACAGTCTTGGGTTTTGGTCCAGACTGGTTTTGAACTTGCTAGCCTCCTGCCTCCATCTCTTGAGTTGGCATTACAGGTGTGTGCTTCCACACCCAGCTTAACCTGTTTTAGGAAGTTAGCAGTTTACATTTCCACCAGCAATTCACAAGAGTTTCATTTATGACTATTTTTATCCTAATTTCACAGTCTTAATTACTATGATTTTGTATTAAGTTTTGAAATCAGCAAGTGTGAATCCTTCAACTTTGTTCTTTAAAATTCTTTTAACTGTGCAAGATCCCTTATGATTCCATATGAATTTTAGATGGATTTTATTCCTATTTCTACCAAACTATCATTGGATTTTTTGTTTGTTATTGTTTTTTGAGACAGGGACTCACATGTAGCCACAGATAACCTGGATGACACTATATAGACACTATGTATGCCCAAACTCATAGGGATCTACTTGCCTCTGCCTCCCAAGTACTGGGATTAAAGGTGTGTGCTACCTACCCAGCCTTCATTGGATTTTGATAGAGATTGCATGAAGTGGTATCCCATGGTATATGATACCAGACCAATAAATATGTAAAATGGTGAAACAAATAGACATTTTTCAAGACTATTTACTAAAACTGCCATTATGAAATAATTTACCACAAGAAAATAAGGTTTACTGCACAAATAAAAAAAGGCAGAAATGTAATAGTAATTAAAATTATGTGATCACCACATTTTCATAGGCATCTGCATTGGATAGTTTTATGTCAACTTGACACAATCTAGAGGAATCTGAGAAGAGGAAACCTCAATTGAGAAATGTGTCCATCAAATTGGCCTGCAGGCAAGCTTGTGGGGCATTTTCTTGATTGATGATTGATGTGGAAGGGCCCAGCCCACTTAGGTGGTGCCAATCCTGGGCAGGTGATCCTGGGATGTATAACAAAAGCAGGCTGAGCAAGCCATGCCGAGAAAGCCANTAATCAGTGTTTCTCCATGGTGCTTCAGTTTCTGCCTCCAGGTTCCTGCCTGAGTTCCTACCTTGACTTCTCCTGATGATGGACTGTAACCTGTAAGCCAAATAAATCCTTTCCTCCCCAAGTTGCTTTCAGTCATGAAGTTTTAGCAATAGAAAGCAAACTAAGACAACATCTTATCCAAGAAAATATAGCTAAGATTCTGTTATACCTTCCATCAATGAAGAGGGTCATAACATAAAAACATCTATAGGAGCCACAGCAGCAAACAATAGGACTGAAGTGACCAAGATAAAAGAAAACCCAGAGGCCTAAAATCATGAGATGGTTCAGACATGTCAGAGAACCAAGCATTTATTATTAGAGTAATTACATCTGAAATTGAAAAAAATTAAAATTAATATCCAGACTGGGTGTGGTGGCTCAATCCTATAATCCCAGCACTGAGGAGTCTGTGGCAAGAGGGTCACCTCTTGTTCAAGGCCAGCCTGGGCTGTGAATTCCAGGCCAGCCAGGCGTGCAATGTGAGATCCTGTCTCAAAAAAGCGAAATAGAAACCAGGAATAGCTCCTGATATCCTTGATCTAAAACCAAACACCTGACATAATTTCCCTTGTACCAAGGTGTCAATGTGAACTCCTGTAGAGGTACATGGAATATATAACAGAGAATGCAACAATGCAGTAATGAACTAAGAGTGATATTTTTAAAACAGTTTCAGCCAGGTAGATGGTTCAATGGGTGAAAGCTCTTGCTATGTAAGCCTAACTACCTGAATTTGATCCCAGTATGCCATATGCAATGTATTTATAATTCCAGCATTTTTACAATAAAGTAGGAGTCAGAGACAGGAAAAGCTAGAGCTTGAAGTCTAGCTAGCTTGGAGAATGCAGTGCAACAGTAGAAGAGAGATCCTGTCTCAAAACAAGGTGGAAGGAAAGAACTGATCAGAAACCTTACTATGGTACACATACACACACACACACACACACACAGAGAGAGAGAGAGAGAGACATTTGTTTGTTTACCCAAGTTTTATTTGAGAAAAGAACTGTTAACACAGATACTTTTTCAAACAAAGATGAAAGTTTGGTCAAGTTATTTTTTAAATTATGTAATTGTTTCAAAAACATCTGTAGAATTCTGATGCTCTGTTGTGGATTTGAATGAGAAATGTTCCATACAGGTTCATATGTTTGAGCACCAGTTGTTGGTGCTGTTTGTAAAGATTACAAAACCTTTGGGAGGTAGAGACTTCCTGGAGGAAATACATTACAGAGCAGAGGTTTTAAAGTTTTATAGCCNGGTCCAATTTTCTGCTGTTTTTCTGCTTCCCAAGTGTGGATACAATATAGCTGGCTTTCTGTTCCTGCCACCATGGCCCCACCTGTGCCTTCCTGCCATGGTAGGCTATAGCCCCTCTAGAGCTATAAGCCAAAAACTCCTTCAACCCTAAGTTGCTTTTGTCAGGTTATTTTGTCACAGTAACAGTAAAGTAACTAAAACATGCTTTGGTGATAAAGTGTTTACTTTCTGGTGCCTTTACTTGTAAAGTTACACACAATGTATAATACAGATTGCACTCACATATTGTTATTGAGAATATTGGTTCATTTTCATGAGATGTACAATCAGAGAGTCTGCTTTGGAATTCATTNTTAAATCCTACCATCTTGAGAATAAAATTAAGGCCATGATTTTGACTTCTGGGAACCATTTTCAATGTACATAAAAATGATTTATATTATTTCTTATTGAAAACATTTGGTCAAACATTTGTTTGCTAGAAGTGAGAAAACTGGTTCATATAGATATATCACTCATGAATGTTGCTTCTGAGAAGTATCTTCAGTATTTAGATGGGCTGTAATGTAAATGAAACACCACAGAGCTTCAAGCCATTCATCAAAGGTAAACTGAGGCAAAGAATGTTCAAATGTGTCTAGATCTCTGCACATGGTCCCTCACATGGCAGGCTTAACACTTCAACCTTTAAAAAGGATGCTTGAGCTGGGCTGTGGTGGTACACACCTTTAATCCCAGCATTCAGGAGGCAGAGGCAGGTGGAACTTTGTGAGTTCAAGGTCAGCCTGGTCTATAAAATGAGATTCGGAACAGCAGGACTGTTTATACAGAGAAACCTTGTTTCAAAGACAAAACAAAAAAAAAATGCTTGAAGGTCAGCCCTTGGCTGATATCTTGAAACTCAGATTTCTGAAAGGCTTCCATTCCCTAAGAGATAAGGATGGCTCGCTACACCTACACAGTATAAATAATATGGTTTGTGTGAAATACCTACTCTCTCAGAGTCCAGAATTCAGATACATACTACAGGTACCTACACCACACTGAAGCCCCCAATATAAACCTTAGGCAGACAGCTTGTCAAACCTATAATCCTATCCTGTGGAACTGCACTGAAGAAATTTTGAAAGCTTGTGCCTTATTTTTTGAAGGCTTCACTCCATAGATCTTTTCCTTTGCCACATTTTCTCCACGTCCTTTTACTGTTAAACATGTTAGCTGGCTTATATTAGAGTCCCACAAGTCCTTTTATGAATCTGAACACCAGGATGGTCACGGGGACTCTTAGCGTATATTCCCTTTAGTGGACCCGCTCCCAATATTGTATCCTGCACTCAGGAAGCTTCTCCTCTCTCTCTCTCTCTCTCTCTCTCTCTCTCTCTCTCTCTCTCTCTCTCTCTCTCTCTCTCTCACACACACACACACACACAAAACCCTGAAAATCCAAAGTTTAAAAAGGACTTCAAATGACAGAAACAAAGAAATAAAAGAAAAATTAAAAACAAAAAATAAAATACAGTATCTTTTTTTTTTCCCAGACAGGATTTCTCTGTATATCCCTGGCTATCCTGGAACTAGCTTTGTAGGCCAGGTTGGCCTTGAACTCAGAGATCCACCTGCCTCTGCCTCCCCAAGTGCTAGGGTTAAAGGCATAAGTCACCACTGCCCAGCAAAATACAGTATCTTTAAGGGCACAGAAAATACTACACCCCTAAATTATACACAAGCTGCCATAAAAAAAGAAGCAACCACAAAATACGAAAAAGTGCTACAAAATGAAGACTATGATGATCAAGATGAAAATATTAAAAGGACAATGATAGAGTTTAAAAATAGCCTGGAGAATCTGGGAAACAATCAAAATTAAGAGATGAAAAAACTGGAAGAATAAAAATTTTAAAAGACTGATCCAGTAGGTCAAAAATCTAACTTAAAAATAAAAGGCCAGAATAAATGGAAAGGAAGAAACTATCCTGATGTCAATGTTCTAGTTTGCTACCTAATCTATGACAAAACACAGAGCAAAACCAACGTGGTGAGGAAAGGGCTTGTTTCTTCCCAGGTGCATAAAGGTGACAAGCAAACTAACTAGGGCAAAGGGGATCTCAGAGTTGAAAGGATACCACCAAGTACAGAGCACAGTGAACAAAACAAAACAAAACAGATCATGACTGCATACTTCCACAATTTTATAAACCCAAAAGGAAGATACTAAACACTTGTTGAAAAGGAAATACAACCCATTTATAAAGGAGCAAAAAAAACACAAATATAAGATTTTTTAACAACAATACCAACAGTAGACACAGTGGAATAAAGTCCTAAACATTCTGAAGAAAATCTAGACTTGGCTTCAATCAAACCATAATTCAAGTATAAAGGTAGAATAAAAAACATTTTTTAAGGGTTGGGAGATAGGAAGAGTGGAAGAATTGCCTCCATCAGACGGTCTGTGGTGTATTTTTTGATTACTGATTTATGTAGGGGAGCTGAGCCCACTACGAATGGTTCCATCTCCAGCCAGGTGGGTCTGGGCTGTATAAGAAAGGTGGGTGGGACTGGAAGCAAGCCAGTAAGTAGCATTCCTCCATCGTCTCTGCTTCAGTTACTTCCTTGAGCTCCTACCCTGGTCTCCTTTAAAGATGGACTGTACCCTGTAAACTGAAATAACTTGCTTATGTGTCTTAGTTAGGTTTCTATTACTGTGAAGAGACACTATGGCCACGGCAACTCTTACAAAGGAAACATTTAATTGGGGTGGCTTGCTTACAGTTTCAGAGGTTCAGTCCATTATCACCATGGCAGGGAGTATGGTGGCATACAGGCAGACATGGTGCTGGAGAGGTAGCTGAGAGTCCTACGTCTTGCAGGCAACAGAAACTGGTCTAAGTGTCACACTAAGGGAATCTTGAGCAAAAGATACCTCAAATCTCACCCCCACACAGTGACACACTTCCTCCAACAAGGCCACATCTACTCCAACAAAGCCATACCTCCTAATAGTGTCACTCCCTATGAGATTATAGGATAGGGGCCAATTACATTCAAACTACCACACTAAGCAAACATGAGGACCTGGATTTTATTCTCCATAACCCTGTTGGGGAATATTATTTTAAAGTATGTTACTTTTGTTTATGTTGAATTTGTTTAACTCTGTGAAGCTGTGATACTTTGCCAGTCTAAAACACCTGATGGTCTAATAAAGAACTGAATGGCCAATAGGAAGGCAGGAGAAATGATAGGCAGGGCTGACAGACAGAGAGAATATATAGAAGGTGAAATCTGGGAGGAGGAAGAAAAAAGAAGTAGCCAGAGAAGGAGGAAGACTCCAGGGGCCAGCCACCCAGCTACACAGCAAGTCACAGACTAAGAGTTAAGATTTACGGAATTAAGAGAACAGGAAAAGCCCAGAGGCAAAAGGTAGACCGGATAATTTAAGTTAAGGAAAGCTGGTAAGAAACAAGTCAAGCTAAGGTTGAGCATTTATAAATAAGAATAAGCCTCCATGTGATTTATTTAGGAGCTGGGTGGTGGATCCCCTAAAAGAGCAAAAACAACTAACAACATAGCCCTTTAAAAAGGAGGTGTAAGACCTCTAGGGAGGCAAGGATAGACAAATCCCTGCTGTATACTGGCAAGCCTACCTAATCAATGAGCCCCAAGTTCCAATGGGAGACCCTGTCTCAGAAAACAAGGTGAATAGTTCCTGAGGAACAACACAGAGGTCAACTTATGGCCTCCACACACACATTCACCTGCACACACATGTGCACTCACACATGCCTGCACACACACAAACATTTTTATGTGTGTGCATGCAAAGACTAAGAAAAACTATCTTTTCTTAGAAAGTAACTGGACTAAATGGTTCACCAAAATTAGTGAACTAGGAATAGTGAGACAGCTCAGTATTTGTCACACAACCCTGATAGTCTGAGATCAGTCTTCAGAACCCACAGCAAAAGAGAACTGACTCCAAAAGTTATCAATGATCTTCATATATGTGTGCACAAATACAAAATAATAATAAATAAATAAACAAAAACAAAACAACAAAAACAAACAAACAAACAAATGAGTAAATCAGCCAAGCATGATAACACATGCCTTTAATGCCAGCATTCAGGAGGCAGTGTCAAGTGGATCTCTGTGAGTTTGAGGCCAGCCTGTTCTACATAGTGCATTCCAGGTCAGCCAGGAATTCACAGTGAAACCCTGTTTAAAACAAAACAAACAACATCAACAACAACAAAAAAACAGGATCTAACAGCAAAGGAATCATACAAAGAATGATGACAAGAATAACCCAGGACTCGGGCTGTAGAGACAGTTCAGTAGTTAAAAACATTCACTGTCCTCACAGAATAACTGAGCTCAGTTCCCAGCACCAACTCACAGCTCACAATAAATGGTCTGTAACTCCAGTTCCAGGAGATCTGATGCCCTCTTCTGGCTTCTGCAAACACTGCATATATGTGTTACATTTATAGGAATGCAGATAAAAACACTCATACACATAAAACAAAAATAAATAAACCTTTAAAAAGAAAGACACAGAACTATGGCTATGCTTCAAACCTAGACAACATTATTTTCTAATCTTTTCATTCAGAATTCCATTTTGATTCCAGTTTTGATTTCCTAGAGCTCTTGATCTGATGGTTTCTTTCCACGTTGCTCTATTGTGCAAATCTATTTTCTTACCTTTTTAAAGATATTTGTCTTGAAGGAGCAGACAAGAGTGTAAAAATGGGAGGCATGAAGAAGCACTCTTTTAAAAAATGAAAACTGACAGAGTCCTGCATTTTCTGGCTTATTTGATGGCATTAAAACATTTGGAGGGGAAATTCAAAGAATGATGGAAAGTTAAATAAACAAAAGAAGCAGTCTCAGTTTATCACTTGGCCTAAAGCTAATCATAGTTACCTAGTCATAATAATAGAAAATCTAAATAGGCTTCTCATTTAACCAAACACTGAATCTCTGGTGGTACTAACATTTCAATGGAGAAAAACTGAAATCTTAATACAACCTGTCAGGCTTTCCACCCACTCACCCCTAAAATTGCATATTCCATACTATTAGCATTCCACAATTGAAAGCTGAGCATGTAGCTGTGGGTGAAAGCCAGCTGAAGGCAACTGTAAAAATAATAATAATGATCCTTCAAAATTGAGTACTGAGAGCATTAGTGTCCTAGTTAGCTTTAATTGTCAGATTGACACAGTTTACAGTCATCTGACAGGAGTGCCTTGATTGAGGAACTGCCTAGATCAGATTGGTCAATGGGCATGTCTGTGAAGGAATGTCTTGATTATTAATTGATGTAGGAGAGTCCAGCCCACTGAGGGTGGAATCATTCCTAGACAGGTGGATTATGTGAGAAGGCTAACTATGCATGAGCCTTTGAGTAAGCTAGAAAGCAAAACAGCCGTCATGGTTGCTAGTTCCTTCCTTGAGCTCCTGCTTTGACTTTCTTCAATGACAGACTATGACTTGGGAGTGTAAGTCAAATAAGCCCTTTCCTCCCCAAATTATTTTTGGTCAGAGTGTTTATCATAGGAACAGTAAGGAAACTAGAACAACCAGGTATTTTTAGTTTTTTGTATTTTTGCAATATTTCTTTAATGAAAGATAATACATTACCAAAATTACGAGAGCTCAAACTATTTGGTAAACAAAAGTGCAAGTGTTGCATTCCAGTGGTTATCCTGACATTTAAAATTTAAAATTATTTTGGATGAGATACAGTATACTCTGTCATTCTACAAATCATAGCACACATTCAAAAAGGATACAACTTAATATATTCATTTCTAAAAATTTAATTTTTTAAAAAATTTTATGTACATTGGTGTGAGGGTGTTGGATCCCCTGGATCTGGAATTACAGACAGTTGTGAACTGCCATGTAGGTGCTGGGAATTGAACCCAGGTCTGCTGGAAGAGCAGCCAGTGCTCTTAACCGCTGAACCATCTCTTCAGTATTGAAAAAGAGTATCACTATGTAATTCTGGCTGTCCTGGAACTCATTATGTAGACTAGGTTGGCCTTGACCTCAGAGATCCTCCTGCCTCTGCCTCCCAAGTGCTGGGATTAAGGGCATGAGCCACCACGGTGCAGCAGCTTTTGTTTTGTGTTTTTGAGATAGGGTTTCTCTGTGTAGCTCTGGCTGTCCTGGAACTCATTCTGTAGACCAGGCTGGCCTCAAACTCAGAAATCTGCCTGCCTCTGCCTCTTGAGTGCTCGGATTAAAGGCGTGCCCACCACACCCAGCTGAAAGTTTGTAAAAATCTATTTAGATTTACTTATTTTATATGTATGTTTTGTATGAATGTATGTATGTGTACCATGTGCCTGCCTGCTAACTGCAGGGGCCAGAAAAGAGCATCAGGTCCCCTGGAACTGGAGTTATGGATGGTTTTGAGCCACCATGTGGATGATGGGAACCAAAATCAAGTTTTCCACAAGAGCAACAAGAGCCCTGAACTTCTGGGCCATCTCTTCAGTCCTATATTCTTTAAGTCATTCTGTTCTTGTAAAACATTACTAAGCTTTTCTGATCACTATAAACCATTCTCAGAAGCAAAGGTAAGGACATTTTATAACCTCCCTTCCTAAAATATGCTTAAATTTAAATAATAAGACACTAAAAATCTTGACAAGTAAGGATAGCAAAGCATGATCTTTACAACTATGAGAAAGCAAGGTGAACAGAAAATAACAAATTACGAGGGGTCTTAGTTATTGTTCTATTGCTGTGAAGAAACACTATTACCAAAACAACTTAAAAAAGAAAGCATTTAATTGTGGGCTTGCTTATAGTTACAAAGTTAGTCCATTATCATCATGGTGGTGAGAGAGCAAGACAAACTCCATTTTAAAGAAAAACTTCATTTCTAACAGTACTAAGATAAAAGCTGAACCAAGTTCCAGAGACATAAATGACTAGCTAGGACCCCCGGCCGGTCATGGCGACCCCTCCAGGGTAGGTAGGCTGCTGGCCAAGAAATAGTTTTGAAACTAAAACAAAGGCTTAATCCATCAAAGTCTATAGTTCTGGAAGAGTCTCCAAATGTATTTTGTCTTCTGTAGTTCTGCTCCTGGCTAACTGTTCTTGTTAACTAAAGTATGTCGACCCTGGAATGCAAAGGCTTGTACCTCCTAGCTTGCAGTTTTTCCCTTTCAAACTCCCTCACTCTGAAAGCTCAGGGCCATCCTCCTTTACCTGCATAGCCAGAGTATTGGACACAAACCAAGCCCAGGGTTGCTTGCTATTAATAAACCCCTTTGTACTTGCATCAGCTATTGGCTCTGTGGTGGTCTTGCTTGGGAGTCTCATGACACGGGCACAACAGTGGGTGCTAGGGCAGGAGCTGAGAGCTTTTACATCCTGGACAGCAGGCAGCAGGCACAGATAGAGACTGGGCCTTGTGTGGGCTTTTGAAACCTCACAGCCCACTCCCAGTGACAATACACCTCCAATAAAGCCACATCTTCTAATCCTTCCTAAACAGTCCACTGACTGGGGACTAAGCATGCAAATACATGAGGCTATGGGGGCCATTCCCATTCAAACCACCCCAGAGGGAGCATGTCAATTTTGCAAGTCAATTCTCTGTAGCAAGGTTGATTTTGAAAGGGTGCATTCAAAGTACTTAAGTTTTTCCTACTTACCGAATAAAACTAGTGTTTGTAGCTTCCAGCTCCCCCCATTAAGAACAATAACTGTAGTATTCCACAATCTCCAATATGCACTCATTTTAAAAGTCCATACTATTCTCATCCTTTGAAGACTTCAGATTAAGTTATGGTACAAACAAACAAAAAACAAAAACCACCTAATGCCAGCAGTGGACTTCTCTAATCATTACTAGATAAGAATAGACACTCCTTTTCACTCAAACCAACCCAGGGGCCTGAGAAAGGGCAAAGCAGACTGAAACAACGTCACCAGACCGTGACTCAAAAAACTGGTGCCAAGGATGACATAACTCGAAGCATTCCCTTTCTCCACAATGCCTGTCATTCTCTCCATTCCCAAGAATTCACACGAACACCCCCAAAGATCAGGAGAGCGCAATAGGATATTGCAAGCCAGTTGGAGTAAGTATGAGCAATGCAGTTCATCACTCCAAGCGTTCATTCAGCCAGCTCCATCCAGAAAGTCAAAAGAGATTCCAGGCAGAAGGGTAAACCACAGGAGCTGGCCCCCAACGCCTGCGTGCAAGCAGTGTCCCTAGTGACTCAAGGAACAGGCCAGTCGCTGCCCCAATTAGCAGAGCTGCTGCCACTTCTATGCTGAGTTGAGGGTCAGCTACTCCAACTACTAGGTGCCTCCCACTTTCCCTCTGCTGGGGTATGTGGGGGGGGGAGGGCTATTAAACAGTTTAGAATCCAAACCTGGGTGAGTGGCAGTGGGTGAAATAACACAGGTGGAAAAACAAAAACAGCCTTTCATGAAAGTCCAAAATTAATGTGCATGGCTCCTTTGATTTTTCCCATTCAATATTTGTGTGTGTGTGTGTGTGTGTGTGTTTTAAAGTGCTGAGGATGAAACTCAGAGAGCTTTGAGGACTAGGCAAGCACTCCACCCCCAAGATTCCACAGCAGGCCCCCAGAACTTTCTTTGATGACAGAAGCCTGTTACTAACCAAATAAGAAAGCTCGCAAGTTTCTCTTTTCGAGGGGGGGAATGTGTCGGTCTTGCATTCGAACGTCTACA
>LZPO01034893.1:284184-296384 GCA_001675575.1 Neotoma lepida | reverse complement strand
CCCACCCCACCCCCGTCATGTGCGCTCCTTCGCAGAACCAAGGGCTTCGGCCCGGACTGGCCAGGGAGTGCGGGGCCAAGGGCCAGTGAAGCACAGCGGGTGGTGTCGCCAAGGGCGCAGGCCTTGGCGTCCCTAGCTTTTTACTGATAGACAGCCACCTCCCACACGCCCAGCGCTCAGCGCTGCAGCCAGGGAGTGACTGACAGTTACAGGGGACCTGGCGGCCCGCCCCCTGTAGCCCTAGCGCAGGCGACTAGGGGCACCCNGGACAAGGGGAGCGCTCACCGCCTCAGGGAGTCCGACACCTGCAGCGCCCCGGTGGCCCCGGACGTGGGGCTCGGCGTCGCTGCGGGAACGCCCGCCCCGGGCATCTCAGTCCGCGCAGTTCCCAGCGCCTCCCTCACCTCCCTCGCCTCGGCCGCGTCCTTAGGCGTTGAGCTCCGTGCAGGGGTCCGCCCACCAACAAGGCAGCCAATGGGCACCGAGCGCGGGAAGCCTGGGGCGGGGCCTGGCCGGCGNGTCTCTCAAGTCGCTCAGGGCTCAGCGAAGCCTTAGCGAAATTTCAGGCTGGAGCTGACCAGCAGAGGGAAAAGATTTGTTTTAGAGACAAGCTTCTGATCTGGGCGGCGCTTTCCTTTTTAGGTCTTGACTGCGTGATGGTCAATACTCGACAGGATCTAGAATCACCCAGGAGACAAACCTCTGGGCACATCTGTGAGGAAGTTTCCAGACTAGGTAAGTGGAGGTGGTACGACCCATCCTGACTGGGGGCAGCACTGTCCTAAGGGCCGGGGGTCCTGGACTGAAAAGGAGAAATGGAACCAAACACCAGCATCCATGGCTCTGCTTCCCTAGTGAAGGCGAAATGTGACCTCATGCTCCTGATGCCTTGACCTCCACCATGACCTTCAAATTGTGAATTAAATAACTTCCTCCATAACTTGTTTTTTGTCAGGCATTTGTTATTTTTAAAGGATGTATTTGTTTTTCTATGTGTGAGTGTTTGCTTGCATGTACATGCCCACAATCATGTCTTTATGTCGTATACCAACTTTCTGTCTGCTCCTTACTTTTGCTTATTTTTCTTTTTTAGTTCAATATGGCTGAAGATTGTAAATGTCCCGATAAAGCTCAAGTGTCAAAGGCCTGGCTTCCAGCAGGTGATATTAGGAATTGTCTATCATAGTGTACTCTGGAAAACAGGAGGTCATGACAGCCCCACCCTCCAAAGGTGTACTGACTGGCTCATCTCTGTCATTGCATTGGAGTTGCAATGAGATGAACTGCTTCGGTCATGGCTGCCTGTCTCACCACAGCCAAAGGCCACCAGAGCAAGTGAACATGGACTGAAGTTCTGACATCATGACCCTCTTTGATTTGTCTCCGGTATTTTGTCACAGAAAAAGAAATCTAACACAAACATACATACACAAATCAATTTATTAGGGTGTCTGATTCATCACATCTTCTAAGTTTTTCATTGAATTTATTTGCTTTTGGGTGTTTTCGCACATGCATGCCCAAATGCACAGGTACCACAGCATTTGTGCAGAGATCAACTTGCTGGGGTCAGTTTTTGTCTTCCACCATGCTGAACTCAGGTTGTGAGGCTTGGTAGCAGGTGCCTTTTCCCACCTAGGCATCTCACCAGTCCACGTCTTTCTGAGTTTTTATTATTTAATTTTATTTTTGTGGGAGGATACACATGTGTGTAGATTCTCACGTATGTTTGTGCAGATATATGGAGGCTCAACATCAACCTTGGGCATCATCCCTCTGAAACAAACCACCTAATTTTTTGGCTCGAGTTCTCTCATCAGACCTGGGGCTTGCTGATTCAGCTAGACTGGCTGCCCAGCAAGCCGCAGAGACCCTCCTGTCTCTGCCTGCCCAGCACGAGGATTACAAGTCTGAGCCACCATGGCCAACTTTTTAAATGGGTGCTCTGAATCAAATTCAGGTCCTTTTCATCCAGGTCCTCATGTTCGCATGGCCAGCACTTTACTGTGAGCTGTCCCAGCCCATAATGGATCTCTTTATGTAGTATATTGTCTGTATAATAAACTGTCTGCTCATGCTTATTCCATTTGCTTATTTTTCTTTTTATTTGGCCTTTTAAAAATTGCAGATTTTATATGTATTGTGTAGATTTTATATGTATGTAAAAATTAGCCCATTGTGAATAAATCACTTGTCTTTTACCCATATTATTTTTTTGGCTAATTTACTATATTTTGACAAATGACTGTTTTCATTTTCACCTACCCACACTAATTGATTTTAAAATATTTTTAGAGTTTTTTTGTTTTTAATCTTTCTTAGAAAATCTGTCATGGTTATTTAAAAGAATAGGACACAAAGTTGGGAGAGGGTGGAAAGGTGGTGTATGGATCTGCGAGGAGTTGGGAGGAGTTCGAAGTGAATATGATCAAAATACATTCTATGCATGTATGAAATTCTCAATTAATTAATTAAAATATTATATTCTTTAAAAGTCTATCACTACCCCTAAGATTTAGAAAAAGTCTCCTATGGTTAATCCCCCAATAATCAATAGTGCATATTACCTATAATAGAAATAATATGCCACACGACAAAGAAATAAATCAGAGCAAAGGATATGAATGGATAATTCTCTAGAAAAGATATACAAATGCCAAGAAGCACATAAAATTATGTTTCACATTAATTTAGTCGCTGCTAATGAGTTAGGTATGAAATGTGCCCTATAGGTCCTCAAGTATTGAAGCGGTATTTCAGAGGTGGGGAAATTGGGGACGTGATTGAACCCTGAGGGCCCAGCCTTCATCAATAGACTTAAGCACTGGCAGATTCAAAGTCTGAACAATCAGGAAGTGGTACAAGTGTGGAAGGGGGTACCTATTAGAAGCCCTGGGTTCCTGAGGATGCTTTAGAAAGCTGTCTTTCCCTAACCCCTTCCTGCCTCTTTTCTGCTTCCCAGCCACATGAAGTGAAGAGTCTCCTGCTGCCGTGGTGTGCTGCCCCAGCACATGGAGTCCAGGAACCATGGACTGAAGCTCCTGAAACCCTGACCCCAAACAAATCTTTTCTCTTCTGAATTGTTAGTCAAGATTTTTCCCACAGTGACAAAGAAAAATCAAAACAGTAGCCATCAAACAACGCAAATCAAAACTGTATCACCCACAGTGAGATGCATATAATTTTAAATATATATAATATATAATAAAAAGATAACAGTGTCATAGTGTATTTAATTTAGAAAATATCGTAACAGTTGTCAAGTGTTATGGACTGAATTGCATCCTCTAACACTAGATATTGAAGCTTTAACTCCCCACCATGTGACTGTATTTGAGAAAAGGTATTAAGAGAAATAACTAAGGTTAAATGACATCGTAAAGGCAGGATCCCAACCCAATATGACAGATGTCCTATGAAGGAGGAAGAGATAGGCATATGTGCACACAAAGAGAAGGCCATGTGATGTGAGGGTTGGCATAGTAGTGCACACCTGTAAACCCATCTATAGAGAGGCTGGGACAGAAAGATTGCCATGAGTGTGAGGCCATCCTGGCTATATAGGGAGACTATTGTTGAAACAAACAAACAAACAAATGAAACCATATCATCTGCTGACAACCATCTTGAATTTCTACCCCCTAGACCTGTGAGAAAATAAAGTTCTCATGTTTAAGCCACTCAGTCCAGGGTATTTTGTTTTGATAGTTCTAGCCAGTCAATACAGCATGTATATGAAGAAATTGGAACTGATGTATACTGATATAAATGGTATGTAATACTGATATAAATGATAAAAATGTAAAATAGGATAGCTATTTTGCAAGACACTGTAGTCATTACTAGTACAGTTAAAGAGTTACCAGATGACCCAGCATTTGCACTCTTACATATGTACACAACAAAGGCAACACATGCTCCCACAAAAACTGAATAGTCATAGCAGTATTATGGACAAAAAGTGATGATGGTTCACACACCCATCAACTAGTGCATGGACAATAAACTATGTCTACATGGTGGAATATTGTTCAATAATAGCAAGGACTGAAGTACCAATGTGCTACATGGATGAACCTCGAGGACATTGTGCTAAGTCATTCAGTAAGAATCACACATTGTATAATTCTACTTATAAGAAGGGTTAAAATAGACCCAACTATAGAAACAGAAAGATTAGCAGTTGTTTAAGACTAGAAAGGAGGGGAACTGGGAAGGATTAAGACTGGGATTCAGGGGTGGAAGGTTGTTTTTTGTTTTTTTGTTTGTTTGTTTGTTTGTTTGTTTGGTTTGGTTTGCTTTGGTTTTTGCTTTCTGAGGGGAAATGATGAATTAATTATTCTAAGATTGACTGTGGTAATAGTTGCACAACTCAAAATATACTAAAATTTGTTTAATTAAGTATTTCACTGGAAGAATTGTATTTTTTAAGCAAAATTAACAGATTCTCTGGACAAGAGTCAAGGTCCAGACCAAAGAATTTACAGAAGAAAACCCCAGAGAGGAAAACCTTGGAGAAAGTTTTAACTTTGCTGTAATGCTAACTGGACAGTATAAGAAAGACCATTGATCAAGCTAGGAAAAATGGATAAACACATACTGATAAAATAATTTAGCAGAATAACCATTTTTGAGATTGCTGTAGCAAAGTACAAGATCTATGAAATTACTCACTTTAACCTGATTTATATTTGGGAATACACCTACTCAAAATAATCCAAATGAAAAAAAATCTGTTTTCACACAATGCTTATAGCAGCATTATTTGTAACACAAAACAAGCTAAAACTGGAAACAACCTGCATATCTAATAATTGAGGAGATGTGTATTAAAGTAGCTGACATAGACTACATTCATTAATGAAGAAGTATATATAAAATAATAAACATGTAAAAATTGGTTTGGGTAGGACGGTGGTGGTGCACTCCTTTAATCCCAGCACTTGGGAGGTGGAGGTAGGCGGATCTTTGTGACTTCAAGGCTAGCTTGGTCTACAGAGGGAGTTCCAGGACAGCCAGGGCTACACAGAGAAACCTTGTCTCAACAAACCAAAAAAAAAAAAAATGTACTTTCCCCAAGGAGAAATATACTAGGGACCATAGACACAGAACCTCTAATTATATATAATTTTACACAACGATGGTCATTAGGACAGAAATGTAGACAAGTGTACACTTTGATTTAATGAGGGTAAATTTTAGTAACATGATAGCAGCATTCCTCTTATGGGCAAAAACTATCTTTGGGAAAATCCCTCGTTAAGCCATTGGGGTATAAAATGAAACTACGTCAGTATGGGTATGGGAAGTCCTAGCAATATATGAAAAACTTACCTGCACGAGAACTTTAGAGAGGATTTACCTTTGTTCCTGGTTAGGAGAGATGGAATGAGTAAGAAAGGGATTGGACATGTGAGGATGATAAGAAGTCTGGGTGTGCACTGAGTGAGGGGCTGATGGGAAATCATTGGTGATAGAACGGGGAAATTGGGTTTTAAAGGAAAGGCAGGGCTAACAGTGAATTTAAAGTCATCTTCCTTAACCTTAAAATTTCAGTGAAGCTTTGTGTAAATGGATTTTTCTTTTGAAAACACAGAAGAAACTGAAGTTGAAGCCATTGGAACAATAAATAAAAAGACACCTCACATGGAAACAGGCTCAGGTAGAAAAGACAGAAGAAAATAATCCTCGTTGGGGGTGTGGAGCACCCTTGTAAGCCCATCATTTGGGAGGTAGAGGCAGGAGGATCCGAAGTTCAGGGTCATTCTTACCTGCATAGTGAGTTTTGGAATAGTCTAGGCTACGTGAGACCCTGCCTTCCCCCAACAAAAAAGAGAAGACTCCCAGAAATGATTAGTAATTGGGGGCTGGAGAGATGGCTCAGCATGTAAAAGTGTACCCACATCTGGAAGCTCACAACTACCTCTAACTCCAGCTCCAGGGGATCTGACGATTTTTCTGGCCTCCTCAGACATCCATATATATGTAGCATATATACATACACCTAAATAAAAATAAACCTTCTCAAAATAAAAAGTATTGCTACTATGGGAAAGGATGTCGGTACCCAGGTTGGATGTTTGGGATGAGTTCGGTTAGNCTGCAAGAGGAGATGTTGTAGCTGAAACTTGTATTACATAAAGATAAGAAACTAGCATAATATAGATATGACTATCATCTTAATTGTTTTGGACAATATTGATCCCCATCCAGGAATAAATCCACAAAACCCAAAATCCAGTGTAAGTAATGAGCCCAAGTGTACCCTAGATAAAGACAGAGAGAGACAGAAATGAAGATGTGAGATGGAAAAACTTCATCCCGCCCCCTCTTAGTTTGAAAGAGGCTAGGATGGTCAAGTTTAATAGCCTCACCACATTGTGTTCTCTGAAAAAGTGATACCAAAGCAAAAGCATCAGCCGTTCAAGAAGGCTGGTCTGTGAGAAAAGTTCAGAAGAAGAAATGTGCAGAAGGTACGGTTAGGGAGCGTCTGTAAGTTCTTAACCACTAAACTCCAGAAGTCATGACTCCACTGACTCAGCCAGAGGAAGGTCACTAACCAGCCCTGATTTACAGATGGCAGGGTGGTGGCACAGGGCCTAGAAGTGATTTTCCCAAGGTTAGAAAGCAAGCCAGAGGTGAGCTGAAAATAGCCGCGGAGCTCACACTCCCATGCAGGCTATACGATAACCTGTGTGCTGTCAGCAAAGAATTGAGGAATGAATGTCCTGGAGGAGTTAGCACATTTCTATGGCTGAAGAAGACTTGCACAACAGTCACAAATGCTGCTCAGCATCAACAAACTGCCTGTCTAATTTTATTAACTATAATGTCCTGGACACACAAATGAAAGTCTCAGAAAAACAAAATTTCTCTTCAATTAAAAAAAAAAATTCAAGTACAGCCTCACTACATGAAGCCATATTTCTGTAAGGCTGAAAACTCCACAGATAGTAACTCTTCAATTCTGTTTTAACAGCAAGCTTATAGGACCTTGTAGGTGTGTCTAAATACTTTTGAAATTGCAGACTTTTCTTGGGCTCTTAACTGTAACTTTAAGTTTCTTTNCTGAACTTACAGAGCTAGAAAATTGAATAACAGTCTGAAAGATTTCACAAGACAGGCACTAAATTGACGTCTCCAGGTACCCAAGCCATGGAGATGGATCATCTAGCTATTATGTTCGTACCTGGTGATGTCTTAGGAAAACAACAAAAGCTAAGCCCACTGATAGGCAGCTGTTCTCTAGAATAGTTTCCTATATTGCAGTGATTTTGTCAACAGAAAGCTTAAAATCTGTGTTTTCGGGAGTGATGCTAATCCCATTCTTATTTTTCATAGAGGATTCTTTTTGATGATGGCTCTTCAAGGTGGGATAGTACTTCCTGGCCAGCCCTAAGTGGGAACATTAGCCTAGACTCTGGACTGCTTAGTCCCTTGCCTTTATCTAAAGGGCCACACTGTTACTGACTCTGCCCAGTTCTTTACAATTGTGTTTTCTGCAAGGCCCCAGACAGAAAAAAAAAAAAATTAAGTGTACAGCAGGAGGAAGTGATATGCCCATTAGCTGCTCAAGAGCTCTCACTTACCTAGCAGATGCCAAGCCTTTCCACAGCCTAGCATGGTATCTGCAGAGCAGGACCCAGCTACCTCGACAAAATATATGTTAAAAGTATCCAAGCTACTAAGTTTTTTTATGGGGTGCTGGAGAGTAATTTTTTAGACAACAATAATTGGTACAAAGGAATAAAATACACCTTGCAGAATTACTGTAGGGTTTAGGATGCATATGAAGATCAGAGAAACACTGTAGATCAGTAGTTTTCAACCTGTGGGGTCACAAACCATCAACAAACCTCTATCGTAAAAATATTTACATTACAGTTCATAACGGTAGCAAAGTTACAGTTATGAAGTAGCAACGAAAATAATTTTATGATTGGGGGTCACTACAGCATGAGGAACTGTGTTAAAGGGTCACAGTATTAGGAAGATTGAGAACCATTGCTGTAGACCATGGTGGGGTGTTTACAGGGTAAATAAGCTTAAGTTATGACTCAGAATCTGGCAGAAATGCTACTGCAAAGAAAACACTTTTAAGTTCTTAACCCCAGGGGAGTATAAGAGATGGAGGCATAAGGAGAAGGTGTCGTGTTCCTCACTCAGCCCCCTCAGACGGTCTGACTCTGACAGAAAGGAACTTGTCAGAAAGGAAGAAGGAAAAAAAAAGTGTCAGCTTTGTGAAACTGTGCCCAAGAGATGTTGATTGAGGGCCCAGGTTACAAAGCTTGACAGGAAGGTGAAAACAGACTTGTTCTCCCACTTTGGTTAAGATTCAAGTGTAACTACTGTTGTGTTTGTGGTTAGAGAACAAGAAAGTGGCCTCAGGAGAAGGGCTTAAGTGTGGTTGATTCTCTGCGGCCACTAAGAGGGAAGGCCACGGACAAGTATCACTATCAGCCAGCAGGATAAGTTACTGGTGTTTTAACACCACACAGTTTTGACAGTTACAGAAAGGTAGGCACTCTAAGGGTAAAGTACAGCGATGAACTAGAACAGGGGGGCCTGCAAGATGGCTCAGAGGGAAAAGGAGTTTGTACCCAAGCCTGACAACCTGAGTTTGAGCCCCAGGACTAGCTAGCACCTTTGGGATGACAAAACCGACTTCCACAAGTTGTCATCTGACTTCCACAATCTCTATCTCTCCCTCCTTCCCTCTCTCTCTTTCTCTCTCTCTCTCTCTCTCTCTCTCTCACACACACACACACACACACAGAGGGGGAAGGAGACAGACAGACAGAGACAGAGAAAATGAATATATTAAATTAAAATCTAGTAAAACTATTTTAAAAGATTTAGGACTATGAAAAAAAAATCATTTTCTTCAGGAAAAGCAAGAGGTTTTATGTTAGGTAGAAAAAGGCATATAAAGTGATCACTTCTTCCAGGTCTAATTTGGTTCCTAGAGAAATTATTCTCAAAATTCTTAGCATTAGTTTCTTTTCTGTGCCTTTAAAAATTGGGCTGGGCTTATAGCTTACTTAGTAGAATATGAAGCCCTGGGCCCAATCTCCAGCACTCCACAAGCAGAATGTGGTGGCATGGGCTCATACTCCTAGCACTTGGATAGTAGAGGCAGGAGAATCAGAAACTTAAGGTCATCCTTGGCTACATAATGAGTTCAAAGTCAGCCTGGGCTCTGTGAGACCCTGTCTAAAGCAAAAATTATTGCTACCTCCAAGAGCTTTGTTTACACAAATAATGTCTTCCAAATATTTTCCACATTCAAAATTTTTAACACCAAAAATTCAAACATTTAGTTTTCATTTATCTAAAATAACAAAAATCCATCCATTAAATAAACACGAATAACACATCCTATAAAAAATAACTATAGCTTTAAAAACACAACAAAACTACATGAAAAGAATGATTCTTTTATACTGTTAAGAAAAAAAAAAAAAACTCTTCCATGTCCACCTTCATTAAAAAATAGCTGGATTTTCATGTTAGTCTCTGTTTGCAGTATCACTAAAAAGCTTCGCTATACACTTGGGAGAAAATGAGAGTAAAAAGGCTAACCATGCCTTTGTATTGTGAATTTATTTACCTCTCAGACTCCAGGAAAGAGCCTTGTGGAAGCCCCGGGGCCCCAGATCACACTCTGGACATTGCTGCTAACAGGAAGCAGTTGATATCACCAAGGGAAAAGGCCAAAGTGTACAGGCAGCCTGGTGATGAGAGCTTAGTAGGAGTGTCCTGTGTGATCTCCTAAGCACNTCACAAACACGGAAGCCAGAGCCCAAGTAGTGACTTCCCAACTTTGTACAGCAAGTCAGCAGCCTGGCTCCAAAGCCTGGTACATGACCATTCTGCCTTCCTGCCTCCCTAAGAGACAAAAGCCTGCAGTACACTCAACAAAGGCCCAAGTCATCCTGCCGGCCCGCCCCTTCTCCATCTTCTCCCTGCCTTTTCAGATTTCAATGCTCTTTTCTCTCTTTCCTGGTTTCTGAACTCATGTTTCTTTTCACTCTGCAGTAGGCCCTTGTCTGCTCTCTGTTGTCCATTATTCCTACCACTCCATAGAAGCTGCTCTCTCCAGAGGCACCCGTNGCCTTACAATGATGGGATTCAATGGCACTTTGCAGTTCCCNTCCTCCTTGCTCTTTGAGATATGGGATATTGACTCCTGTCATTTTTATTAACAATGCTCTTCTCGCTTGGGTTATTCTGATACCAAATACTTCTGGGTTGTTGTTTTTTTCCACCTTTCCGATATCTTTTCAGAAAAGCCTTTACCAGGCTCCTCTCCCTTGGCCTGTCTGCTGGTTTCTGGCCCTAGACCTTTCTTGTCTCTCATTTTATTCTTCTTCCACAATCACACCATTCCTACGCATGACTTTAATTATTGGATACATACTACTGACATCAGAAAATGCTATTTATAGACCAATCAATTCTGTCAGGTGTGTACAGCTGGCCTAGTCATTTCCTTGATACCTTCAAGATCAAATTACTTATCATCCAATTGTGTAGAAAAACATGAAAAAAAATGACAAATGAGCCCAGAAATATCACAACCTAGAGATAATCCATTATTGCTTCTTCCCATGCTTTTCTCTCTTTGACTACACATGTACACATGCACACAGATGGAATTGTTATACCTGATGTTCATGTCTGAAAAGATGTCATATGCTGGGCAGTGGTGGTGCACGCCTTTAATCCCAGCACTCGGGAGGCAGAGGCAGGCNGATCTCCGTGAGTTCCAGGCCAGCCTGGGCTACCGAGTGAGTTCCAGGAAAGGCGCCAAAGCTACACAGAGAAACCCTGTCTCGAAAAAACAAAACAAAAAAAGAAAAAAAGAAAAAAGAAAGAAAAGATGTCTTAGGCACTTTGCATGCTAATATAACTTGACTATTATTTGTGTGCATGTTACACACATGTGTGTGTATCCATGTACATGTGTCTCTGTGTGTTCTTGCATGTATATAGAGAGAAACAAGAGGACATCATGTATATCTAGAGAAACAAGAGGTGTATACCTCCATCATTCTCCACCTTAGTTTTTAAGACAAGATTTCTTACTGAATCTGGAACTCACTGATTCAGCTTGGATGGATGGCCAATGAACTCAAGGGATCCACCTGTCTCTACCTCCCCAGTACATGGTTAACAGGCTGTGCNACCATGCCTCTCTTTTTAATTGAGTTGGGACTTAAACTCAGGTCCTTATTGCTTGCATGGCAAGCACCTTACTAAGCTAATCTCTCATCCCCAGAAAGGACAATTCTTTTTTTCTTTTGTTTGAGATCGTTGTTTTGCTTTCTTTGGGGAGTGTATATGCATGTGGGGGCCAGATATCTGTCACTATCAGGTATCTTCCTTCATTGCTCTCCACCACACATCCCCTCCCCCCAAGACAGGGTCTCTCTGTGTAGCTCTGGCTGTCCTGGAACTCACTATGTAGACAGGCTGGTGTTGAACCCACAGCGATCCTCCTACCTTTGCTGGGATCCCTAGTGCTGGGATTAAAAGTGTGTGCCACCACATTCAGCTTCCACCTTCTTTTGAGACAGAGTCTCTCACTGAAGTGTTGGCTGGCTGGCTGGCTGGGTGGCCATTGAACGGCGGGACCTGCTTTCCTCCACCCCTTGTGTGCTAGGGTTACAGAAGTGAGCTGCAACCATTCCTAGCTTTTGTACATGGGTGTTAGGGATCCAAACTCAGGTCCAGCACTTTATTGACTGAGACAGCTCCCAGGACCCAGGAAGAACATTTATTACCTTCTGTGTATTCACAAGGTGTCATGCAGAGCACTGTTAGTTCCTAGCCCTCTAGGCTAGGTCCATTCTGGCCAGCTTGAAAGAAGCAGTCCATTGGCTCTTGTGACCTTCCCTAGCTGTATGGAGACTTGGCTGATGCCAGATTACAGTCTTAGCTTGAAGTCACATCTCCCTTAGTTTCCGAAAGGGAACTGGAAAACAGTATTGTATTTGACTTTTTCTGAGGGGAAGAGGTGGATGTAGAACCTCAGCGTATAGTCCAGGCTGACTTTGAACTGACTATACCCCTGCCTCAGCCTTCCAAGGACTGGGATTACAGGCATGTGCCGCCTAGCTCCACTTCTTAAGAAATTAGATATAGATTGTTCCAAAGCATTCTATAAGGACAACAGTTAACCATGTTGGGGGAAATTC
>LZPO01034893.1:239948-277253 GCA_001675575.1 Neotoma lepida | reverse complement strand
GAGAGAGAGAGAGACAGAGAGAGAAAGTGAACGCAGTGCTTCTCCTCAGCAGCTTTTGGAACTTCCCTCTGAATCTCTTTCAGCTGCTTATCTTAAGTGACTTAACCAATTTGGCCGAACTATGTCNCTGAGGTGTGCTNTGGCCCTGTGGAGGGAGGTGGGCATGTTTTCACTNAGGCGGTGGTGAGAGAGAGGAACTCTCAAGCATCTGCACTGCTCAGCTCATTCTTTCCTCGCCTTCTGTGGCTAATCACTGTCCTGTGGACTCCCTGTCTCCCATGTCTCTGGGAGATTCAAACTGAAGATTCATTGGACTATCCTTTTGATGTCACACTCTAGGCTTCACTACAAAAGATTTTCTGCACTTTGGTTGTACTAGAGCAGTCTTAGCTCTTAGGGTAACTATGAACGGCCAGATCCGGACATGCAGTCATCCAGGAACGCTAACAGTCTGAAGGCCCATCAAAACAGCACACACATAGTTATTCACTGTTCCTAGGCATGTCTAGGGGTGTACATTTCATTAGAAGGGAGGGGGTGCTATGTGGAGAAGCATGAAGAAAGACTGCATGTCCCTGAACCTGTTGCCTGACTCAGTAAAGCAAAGCCTGTGAGCAAATGAATCTACTCTTTGTAAAAGTTAGGAAGAAGAGTGGAACAAGTANTGCTAAGATTTGGGGCAGGCAGAAANGCACCAGAAGGCTCTGGCATCCAGCCGTCTATGGAAGCAGTATGTCCAGGACCAACTACTGCGAGTCACATGCTGCTCATATTGTCAGGGCTTTTTGGCTTCTCCAGCAGGAAGACCAATGGTCAATGCACCTCCCAAAGTGTACATCAGCTCTCCTGCTGTGTCAATCCCAGAGGCTTCAGATGTACACTCATTTGAATATCGGTCNTCTCTAGTACATGTGTCTGCTTGAACCCTTGTGCTACCTTCCTGANAGTAGCCAAGCAGTTATCCTCCCTTTTCAGAGGTGGAAGTCTTTCTCACAGTCTGTGTAGTACCAGTTCCTCATGCAGACCCCAGTGGTCTTTGTGAAAAGCTCCGGAAATGTCCATAGTCACANTGTAGGCNATCATCATATAGAGACAGTGGATATTTCTGGTGGCTCATTCACTCTCTTGTTTTTTCCTATTGACAATACCATGAATAAACTCATTCAGAAAGGGGTGTTGATTTTGTTTTGTTTTTCAAGACAGGGTCTCTCTGTGTAGCCTTGGCTGTCCTAGAACTCACTCTAGATCAGGCTGACCTCAGACTCATAGAGATCTACCTGCCTCTGCCTTCTGAGTGCTCCAGTTAAAGGTATGTGCCACTGCTGCCCAGCTTAGGAGGGGGGTTGATTTTTAAATTTTTCTTAAATTTTTATGTGTATGGGTGTTTTACCTGCATGTATCTCTTTGTACCATTTACATGTCCGGTGCCCACAGAGACTGGAAGAGAGCTTTGGATCCCCCTTATGAACTACCATATAGGTGCTGGGGATTGAATCTGGGTCTTCTAGAAGAACAGCCTTAACTGCTGAACCATCTCCCCAGGCCTGGAAAGGTGATTTTTATTTTTATTTTTTTAGATCCCTCAAAGTTGCTCTGTAATCCAGTCTGGAGGCTTTGCTTTTCTCTTCTCTAACCTTGTCTACGCCAGTGCGGTGTTTTACAGTCTATAGGCTTGTTATTTTTTCTTACTGTTGTGATCCCATCAAAAAGTAGCTTAAAGGGAGGAAGCGTTTACTTTGGTTCATAATCCAAGGGGATATAACCATAATAAAGGAAAGAGTGGCAGCCGGGGGTTCTGGGATGCTGGGAGTGCCTGCAGGGACTCCTTTACCATCTCACGTCTTAGTGGACTGGGAAGCAGATAGCAGACAGGATGTAACCCCTGGGCTATAACATCTCAAGTTCAGCCCCCAGTGACCTACTTCCTCCAGTAAAGTGCCACCTCCTAAAAGTTACATGACCTTACAAAACAGTACCATTAGCTGGAGCCTTGCTTAAATACATGAACCTATGGGAGGCATTTCACATTCAAACCACAGCTCTTAGCTTGTATCAAAGTTGTAAGGGCAGTGGTATCCCAAAAGAATATTATGTCTGCTGATCACAACTCTGGGACCATTTCTCATGCAAGCTAACCCTAGNGGAGGTCACATACTATCCCAAGAAATGGGGGTTAAAGCTTCTTGGCATTGTTGCTGAGGGCTCNGCAACTGAGGCTAGTACACACATCTCATCACAGCCTGTGGCAGCTGCCACACGTACGGCCTCTTCTTCACAACAAGAAGGTTGCCTCTTTAATGTTCAGAGTTTTCAATCTTATGTATATTCCAGACCACCCAAATGACCAGGTGGGCACTCTCCCAGAAGCTGAGGTACACGTGCCAGGGCTTCTGCTCTGTCACCATGCTTGCTTCTTGGCTAGTCTCCCATCCCAGCATCAAAAAATGGCATCCTGCACCTTTCTGAGACTTCCACACTGAAGGAAACTTAAGGAATTATTGTGTCATCTCTATTACCAGTGCTTCCCTGAGTGTTTCTGACTCAACCCTCTAACAAGGACATTTCCCATCCTAGCCAATGCTGTGGNTTGATTTCAAAATATCTCCCTAACAGGTCATGTTTTGAACACTTGGTCCCCAGCTGTTAGCGCTGTTTGGGGAAGTTCTTGAAACTGGAGCCTATCGAGAAGAAGTAGCTCACAAGAGGGAAGGGGTCTTTGGGAATATCTGGTCCGTGGTCTCCTCCTGTCATGCTCACTGCTTCCTGCTTACATGAGCAGCTCTCCACTGTGGCATGCTTCACCACCGGCCCAGGGTAAAGTGGAACCCACCATGATGGACTAAACTCTCTGAAATGATGAACCAAAATAAATTCTTCCTCCTTTAAGCTGTCTCTGTCAGCTAGTCTGTCATGGTGAAGAGAAGTGACTAACACAGCCTCTAGCTGGACCTCTGTAATGACACATTAGGTCTTCCTTCCTCCACAGAAGTCTCCACCCTNGGACTTCAGATCNGGTCTCTCACTCACCTCACAGTTTAGAAGGTGACATCTGTTGTCCATCTGAATTCTGCCTGCCACACACAGTGATGAAGAAAGGAGTGTCTCATCCAAAGGCTCGCACAGCCCTGCCATCGATGCTGTGCCTCCACAGGAGCTCCTCACCATTCGGCTTANGCTCCACAGTCACCTCCTCTGCAGTCTGAGAACTTGTACCATGCTCCTNCATCCCTCCTGCTACCAACCAAAGTCCCACTGACTGCAGTAGCCATGCCTCTAGCACTCCTTTCTACCTGATCAGCCTATGGATCAGAACAGATAGAACACTAAACACAAGTGCTGCTCAGTTTGCTTTGCTTCCTTCCCTAGAAGCTGACAGCATTGCATTCTGTTCTCACAATCATCTAAGTTTGCTCAGCTTTTGACTCAACCACGTCATCATTCGAGGCTCTGCTCCTGCTCCTGCTCTATGGGTTTTCTTTCCTTCTTTTTGGGGTGGGGGTTGTTTGGGGTTTTGTTGTGTTTTGTTTTTTTCAGAATAGGGTTTCTCTGTGTAGCCCTGGTTGTCCTGGAACTCACTCTGTAGACCAGGCTGGCTTCAAACTCACAGAGATCCGCCTGCCTCTGCCTCCTGAGTGCTGGGATTAAAGGTGTGAACTACCACTGCCCAGCTGCTCTAAGGGCTTTCTAAGTGAACTTGATTTTCCCGACTCGATCAAGTTCTTAAGGACTTGACATTGTGTTAACTACTCTGATATTTAAGGTCCTATGTCAGCCCTGTTGGGTTAGGGCAGGATACAGTAGTAAATAGTATATAACAACAACGTAGAAACCTAAATACAAGAGGTTGCTATTGTCTGTCCATCTATATGACGTATAGAGCCACTCATTGTTTACTCAGGGGAGCCAGACTCTTGAAGACTCTATATCAACACCTGCTATGTCATGGCTGTGCTAGAAAATTGTGATATATGCTGGCCATGGTAGCTCATACCCATGGCCCAGCACAAAGGAGACAGAGGCAGGAGGATTGTAACAAGTCCTAGACCAACCTGGTCTACACAGTGATTTCCAGTCTAGCCAAGGCTACAAAGTGAGGCCCTGTCCCAAGAAATTAATTAGATAATTAATCAAATACCTCCTCAGAAATAACATATATCTCTACTCACATTTTATACCCATGCCTAACTTCAAGGAGGTAGGAAAGTACTGTGAGGTACAAAGTGGGCCCCCAAATGGCAGCGCTACTGACAATATCCTAAATGACAGTCTAGGCTCAGCTCGGGCTGGACTCTGACTGAGTAAAGAGGATTGTTACCTAAACTCCGCACTCCTCAGGAACCTTGAGAAGTGGGTTTCTGTTTGTCGTGAAAACTATTACTTACCTTATCTGCCCCCTACAGCCAACTACCTACAGCAAGGGCATCTAGCTCCTGATTAACTCAAGCCAGTAACAGGTCAAAGTCCGGGGCTGTTCCAGCTCACACACACTCTCCTTAAAACCGGCAAGGCTCTCCCCTTTCTGCTGTTCTCTCTGCCCCCTGAGAGAATCTGGCAGTTTGACTCCCCAGTAGTTTAGTTCAGTAGTTGCATTGCAACTTTGCTTACAAGTACCACTTCGTAGGAGTAGAAAAACCACTGGAAGGTTTGCAAATGATCCAAATGAACAGGCACCATAAGGCATGGCCCAGTATATGACCCACATCATGGCTCATCCAAATATCCTAGTCCTCTCTGCCACTCCTTGTTCTTAGAAAGTGTTCCAGTTTCCTTTCTATTGCTGTGATAAAACACTCTGACCAAAAGCAATCTAGGGGAGGAAAGGGTTTACTTAGTTTACACTTTAGATCACAGCTCATTATTTAGAGAAGCCAGGGCAAGAGCCGAAGCGGAAACCATGGCGGAACACTGCTTGCTGGCAGCATTGTCAAGGCTCATGCTAACCTAGCTTTCTTTCTTTTTTTCCTTTTCTTTTTGTTGTTTTTTGTTTTTGAGATAAGGTTTCTCTGTGTAGCCCTGGCTGTCCTAAAACTCACTCTGTAGACCAGGCTGGCCTCTGAGAACTCAGAGATCCACCTGCCTCTGCCTCCCGAGTGCTGGGATTAAAGGCGTGTGCCACCACTGACCAGTTTAGCTGCCTTGCTTATACAGCCTAGGACCACCTGCCGANGGAAGAGTGCTGCCCACAGTGGGCTGGGTCCTCCCACATCAGTCAACAATAAAAAGAAGCCCCATGGACATACCTGCAGGCCAATCTGATCTAGGCAACTCCTCAATCAAGGCTTTCTTCTCAGATGATTCTAGGTTGTGTCAAGTTGACAAAGCTAACTAGGACAAAAGGCTATTCTCCATACCTGTGTATACAGTCCTCATTGTCCCTATACCTGGCTACTGCTCTTTCCATCAGTAACCGTCTGGTATGGTCTCTTTTCTAGCCTTTGATGCTGATCTCAACCCGCCGGCCCCAGGCCGTGGAAACATGGAAGAAGGGATTTTTCTTTATAGGTCATGCCTGGAGCCCTTCAAAGCCAAGCTAGTTCTTCTATAACCCCCATGTAATAGAGGAGACTTAGAGACTCAGAGTCCAGGACTTATAAGTAGAGGACAGATTCCAAAACTCTGTCCAAGAGTGGATGCTGCTGAGGTGACTCTGCCAAACCAATCTATCATGCAAGGAGCCAGAGGCAAGTAATGAGATCCTAAAACAAGGTTAGGGAGCTGGAAAACATGACGGTGAATATTAGCAGAGAAGATCCTGCAGATAGAAACTCTGTAACCATTCCAGAGTCACACCTTGGCATTCTCTATGGAATTGCATTTGGCCAAAGTAATAGGGATAATTTATAAAATCAGTTGGCTTTACGAGGCCCATAATAAAAAATCACCAGTCTACTTCTCCATTGAGGCAATTTTTTCAACTTTTTTAGGTGCTTCTTTTGATGATAGATAGGTGTATGTATGTATGTGTGTGTGTATATATATGTATATATATGTATATATATATATAGAGAGAGAGAGATTATAAATCGATAGGTGATAGACATTAGGTAGGTGACAGGTTGATATGTAGATAGATGATAAACATGATAGATACACAGATAAATGATTGATGGATCAATAGATGATTGATAGAAGAAAGATATATAGATAAATGATAGCTACATAGATAGCAATAGGCAGATACATAGATATATATCTATGTATATCTATCTCTAGCTATATATTTATACATAGATATCTTCATATTTTAATAACATGCTTATATATTTACTGCTGTAATTGTTTTAGTTTCAAGCTAACTAATTCACCCATTGCCTTTCTGCAGTGAACTATGGAAAATCGGCTCTTATGCCACTCACAGTTTTCTACTCTCTATCCTCTCCCTGTGGATAGCTCCCGATTTTGTTATGTTCAAGATGCACAAGACCACAATGTGTAAACACTGCTACAGAGCACAGCAATGAAGAACTCTGGACCTAGATTTCCTGATGGGGTCTGACTTTTCCCCAGAGCTTCACGTTGCATTTTGAAGGATGTTTGTGAAGAGATGACCACATACTGGGCCTCAGAAGCTATGGAGGTTTAATCATCCAATGTGGGACAGACTTTGTATGTGTGCTTAAGTTTGGGATTCTGAGATGGAGAGATCATCCTGAGTTACTGAGAGGAGGAGTCAGTAGCATCATAAGAGTCCTTTCCAGAGGAAGGGAGAAGAATCAGTCCAGAGATATGAGGACAAGCAGTTATCAGAACGTGAGAAATACAGAGTACTGTATTTCTGGCTTGAAGATGAAGGAAGAAGGCACAAGCCAAGGAATAGGAGGTAAACCCTAGAGCAGTGGTTCTCAACCTGTGGGTTGTAACCCCTTCAAGGGGGTCAAATGATCCTTTCACAGGAGTCACCTATCAGAAAACATAGATATTTACATTATGATTCATAAAGTAGCAAAATTACAGTTATTAAGTAGCAATGAAAATAATTTTATGGTTGGNGGTCACCACAACATGAGGGACTGTATTAAAGGGTCGAAGCATTAGGAAGGTTGAGAACCTTACCTTTAGAGGCAAGAATTGAGTTCTCCCTGAGAGCCTCCAGAAGGTACTCAGACCTGCCTTAACTTTAGCTCTTAGAACATTCCAAAAGCAGAGGATGTAGCTCAGTGATGGAGCACCTGCCTAGCATGTATGAAGCCTCGAGTCCCATCGATAAACAACAAACCCCAAAACTTATGGGTTTCTGCCTCTCAGACCTGTACATGTGTATTGTTTTAAGCAACTCAGTGCTGCAAGAAGGAACTGGTGCACCGTGGGCTCTCTGTCAGGTGTATACCTTTACTCAGCCTCTGTGCTGAAGATTCCTTTTCTGCAAAATAAGCTGGTAGGAGTGGTAAATGAGTTAATAAACTCAACGCTTAGAAGAGTAGGGCAGTGATGGATTTGTGCCTGTAGTCCCAGCCTCAGGCAGAACAGGAAGATAGTATGGGTTGAAGGCCAACCTCACCTATATAATGATAACAGACTAGCCAGGGCTACATAAAGAGACCCTGTCTGAAAGACAAAGCAAAATACTTGGAGCTTGAAAGATCACTCAGTGGTTAAGAGTACTGGCTGCTCTTATAGAATAAGGACCTGGGTTTTATCCCCCACACCCATATGGCAGCTCACAACCTTCTGTAACTCCAATTCTAGGGTATCTAGCACTCTCTTCTGGACTTNAAGGGCATATATGTTGCACATACATGCATGCACAAAAACACTCATGCACATAAAATAAAAATAATTAAGTATATTTAAAGGAAAGGTAGTTTCTCTCTAACCAGATTTTTTCCAATGTCACACATCACACTATACAGAGAATTAAAAATATAGTCTACATAATGGTGTACATACAAGGTNCCTGAGAGGTATATTCCCAGCTCCTTGCTTATTGGTAAATGTCTTTATTGCACTCCCACACTGCACTGATCAAGTGGCTGAATATAGATTTGTAGCTCAGAAGAATCAACCCTCAGAGTTCTGAAAGTANTCCTCCACTAGTTTCTGTCTTCCTGTTTNGGCTTTAGAAAGTGTGGTTTTCTTCTGATTCCTGATTCTATTTTTTTTTAATTAAATTTTTGTTTTGATGTTTTAAGACAAGAGTCTTGCTATATGTCCCTGGCTGGCTTGGAACTTGGTAAGTAATGATGCTGGCCTCAAACTTGCCACTGTGGTGGAGTGCTGAGATTACAGGCATGTGCCACCATGCCCAACCTGATTTATTTTTTTGTGTGGGTGTGCGCACGTGTATGCAGATGCACGGGTGTGCATGCGCATGTGGGGACTGCAGATTGACATCAGGTGTCTTTCTCAGTCTCTCTCCAACTTGGGCTTTTTGTTTTGTTTTTGAGATAGTGCCTCTTACCAAACCTGGAGTTCCCTGATTCAGCTGGACTGTCTGGCCAGCAAGTTCCAAATTCCTCCTATTCCTCCCTCCCCAGGGCTGGGATTAGAGGGACACACTGGCTTTTCCACAGGTGCTGGGGATCTGAACTCAGGTCCCCAGGGCTTGCATAGCAAGCACTTTACAGAAGAAACCATTTCCGCAGCCCACCTGACTCATCTTTATTAGACTGTTTCCTCTCTGGAAGTTGACATGATCTTTATTTCTCTTCTGCTTTGTGAAGCTTTGACTTGAGTTGGAGCAATGAAGACCCCGACTCCTCTTGCCCCCAAACAAGCAGGAAGTGCTTCCCTTTAGCCCCAATATTCCCTCCTTTGGAGGTTCTAATCTTGCAAGCATACCTACGAAAATCCTTGCACGGTTTCCATCTAAGCAGAATTAAACCTGAAGGCAGTCACACATCTTGTCCTCTCAGAGCATTTGTGATCTGCTTGGGAGACTTAGACACAGGAACTGTTGCTAGATTTATAGCACATCTCTCCATGCTTCTTGGTATGTGTGTAATTTCGTTAGTATGCTGTCTGAATCCATTCCTCCTCTGTGGGAACACAGAGTGCCTCCAGCGGCATGATCTGTCTCAGCTTGGCAGTTTCTAACGTGGAGATGATGCAGCACTACTTCCGTGGCTTTGAAGATGTAATGAGTTAATACATATTTAGTGCTTAAAGCCGTATCTGGCTCGTAGTTAAAACTGATCAAGTATTGATCATTACTGATGTAGGCCCTTTCCCATCAAAATGTGTGGGTTTTGTTAGTTTGTTTCTTTGCTTTTGAGACAAAGTCTCACTAGGTAGCCTGGGATGACCTTGAACTCAAGATCCCCTTTCTCTGAGTTCTGGGTTTATAGTCATGTGCCATCACACTGGACTTCTTGTTGAGTTCATTTTAATGAGGGACTTCAGTTATTTCAGTTAAGGGATGTCTTCGTTATCATTTTTATCCTCCTCTATTGGAAAGAAACTATTTTCTCCTACAACATTTCTCATAATGTCTTTCATATCTTCTGTGTAAGTTTTTGTTTTTATTTTGCTCTGTGAAACCTTTAATCAACTTTCTCTTTGAATTTCCAGCTCTTTTGTTGTCTTCTACCTCCATTTTCCATGTTTTTCTTAACCACTTGTTCATAAATATTCTATTTTCTAAATTTCCTTGCAGCTAAGTCTGTCCATGATGACTAATTCTTGGTGGCCAGTGGAAATGCAAGTTCTGGGTGAAACAGAGTTCCTAAAGTCATCTGCCCCCCCTTTTTTTTTGTGAGACAGGGTCTTGTTCGTCACAGCCTGTCCTTAAATTCACTCACTATTCAGCCTAGGATGACTTTGAACTACTGATCTTCTCATCTTTATCTTACAACTGCTGGGATTACAGATGTGTGCCACCATGCCTGCTCTAGGTAGTGCTGGAGATGGAACCCAGGGCTTCACATAGGCTAAACAAGCACTCTGCTGACTGGGCTGCATCCCCAGCCTCCCTTAAGTCTCTCAAAAGACAAAGCTAGGAGTGGTGGCTCACACATTTAATCCCAGCACTTAGGAGGCAAAGGCAGGCCAATCTCTGTGAGTTCAAGGCCAGCTTGGTTTACATAGCAAGCTCCAGGCCAAGGCTACATAATAAGAGGAGGCATAGCCTCCTTGTCCCTGTTGGTGGTGCTCTCTTCCTCCAAAGTCTTAGAGTAAAACAATGCTCTAGATCCTGGGGAGTTTTTCAACTTCCAAGAACTGTTTGGTATTTTCTGAATGTTTCTCACTGAGGGGCATACTTGTTGTCCTTAAAGAGTATAGAAGTTTGTCTCACTTTTTCATTGTTTCTGTTGGAGACAGCATCTTATCTTGCTGTACAAACCAGTCTAGCTTTGAACTTGTGATCCTCCTACCCCAAGTTCTCCCGTGCTGGGTAATCCAGGTGTGAACCACCATGGCTAGGTTGTTAACATTCCCCCCCCCCCACACTGTCCTGTTTTTGACATTGTTTCTGTCTCCACTGAGCTCATTTTTGTCTGTTTATTTTTGTTTATCTCTGTCTTTCTGGTGATTGGTTCTCCTCAATTGTCTGGCTGTCATTAACTGTGTATATTAAAGAATGGGGTACAGAGGGCTATGGCGTGGTTCAGCAGAGCACCTACAGTGTTGAAGTTCCTGGCCACGCNCCCAGCTAAGTGATCGCACATGCGCAGTTCAGTAGCCAAGCAAGAGGCCCTACGTAAGTAATCTGTGTGCTGCGTGATCACATTATTTGTGCTGTGATCATGCAATCTATGCACATGCGTGGCGTAGCTCCTTAAAAAGCATGCCAGACCCCCCCCCTTCCTTCTCTTCTCCTCTTTCACAGGCTTGGTCACATTCTTTCCTGCCTCCCTCTCTCCTCCTAATAAAACTCTGATAATGGGTTCTGTCATACCTCGTGGCTGTTCTTGTAGGGTAACAGCGCCGCTGCCGCATTTAAACCAACATATAGTATACATGAGACCAGAGTTTCAATCTCTGACACTGAAAATAACACCAACAGGCATTACAAAATTAAGTCTACATAAAGAGGATTGCTGACCCACTGATCTGTCTGTGAGGACTAAGGTGGCACCCAGATGTTTATTGAAAAGCTCCAAATACCGCATCTCCGGGTCTTTTACGTTGGATCAGTCAATGTCTCAGTGGGAAGATTCTGGGGATGGGCTCTTGACTGCCTAGACTCATCAGTCAGTGGATGAGTGAATTATGGAACATCAAAAAGAAGTGTTGTAGGGAGTTGGAGAGATGGTTTAGCAGCTGAGAGTGCTTGCTGCTCTCACAGAGGTTCCAGGTTCTCTTTCCAACACCCGCCCCTAGACCCACATCACGTGGCTCACAACCAAGCGTAATGCCAGTTCCAGGGACTATGATGCCTTTTTCTGGCCTTAAGGACACTTGCATGCATGTGAGGCACATACATATGCTGAGTTTCTTATACAAACATGTAAAATCTTATAACAAAATTCTTGATTTNAAAAAAAAAGTTTATTAAAACATATTCCCCCAGGGTTGGCAACCTGAGCTGTAATAGTCTTTTTTGTTTTGAGTATATAAGGAGAGAGAAAAAAGGTCAAAGGCCTCTCCTTGGGAACCCATTACAAAGCCACATAATCTTGAGTATGTACTGCAAGGCCCCAGTGTGGCTGCACCTTATCCAGATCCGTGAGCATCCATCCACGTCTTCATTTGACCTCTTGAGTTNAGTTGATCTGATTTTTTAGTAGGAATCTTGCTGGGCCCAGTCTCTCTCTGTGTGTGTGTGTGTGTATTCCCAAAATCCAGAGAGATTCTGGACTCTCCACTCTAGTTTGAATCTTCATCTGGCTCAGCTATACCACTCCTGGGTACTGACCCCAAGAACTCCAAGTCATCACATCACAGACCCTTGCACATCAATGCTCACCGCAGCACTATTCATCATAGTTAAGCTGTGGGAACAATCTAGATGTCCATCAACAGAGAAAAGATAAAGCAAATGTGGTCTTTATACACAACGGAATTTTTTTCAGCTGTGAAAGAGAATGAAATTGTGTCATCTGTAGGAAAGTGGACAGAATGAGAGGCCATCATATTAAACAAATTAGGTCAACTGTAGGAAGCTAAATACCAAATGCTTTCTCTATATGTGGTTCCTAGATTTTTATATAAACACGTAAAATAACGTAGATGTGTATGACATGAAAGGAGATGCAAAATCATCTAGAGGACACAGGAGACTATCTGGAGATGGAAGTGGTGAGAAAGTAGGCAGAGTAGAGACTATGCTGGGCATACAACACACACTTGTATGAAAATATCCTTGTGTAACACAGTATCATGTACAATGAATATACATGAAAAAATCTGAAATCTTCATCAGGCTNTCAAATGGACCCTCAACTCTTACAGAGGAAGAAAGGCTCTGTCTCCATAGCAGGCTTCCCATGCCTTCCTCTGCTTCTTCCTGGGGTGCTTGTTGGTGTGTGCTGAGAAAGGAGGGCTTAGGTGATCTCAGGCTCCCCGGGTCCACACAATCAGATACTTTTTAAACATTAAAGGCACTGTCAACAGAAAAAAAAAAATAAAGACAACCCAGCTAGGCATGATGCTACTGGGTTTTTGTTTTTGTTTTTTTTTTAAGATTTATTTATTTATTTTGTATACAGTGTTCTGCCTGCATATATGCCTACACACCAGAAGAGGGCACCAGATCTCATTACACATGGTTGTGAGCTACCATGTGGTTGCTGGGAATTGAACTCAGGACCTCTGGAAGAACAGTTGGTGCTCCTAACCTCTGAGCCATCTCTCCAACCCGATGCTACTGGCTTTTAATTACAGAACTCAGGGGACTGAGGTGGAGAATTGTGAGTTTGAGGACAACTTGGGAATATATAGTTAGACTGTTTCAAAAAAGGAAAAAGGGAGTGAAAGAAGGAAGAAAGTAAGAACAAAATATCTGCAAATAATGTATCTAAAAAAGGAATAATATCTAGAATACATAAATAATTCCTAGGCAAGCATAGTGGCACACACCTTTAATCCCAGCACTCAGGAGGTAGAGGCAGGTAGATCTCTGAGTTCAAGGCTAGCCTGGTCTAAAGAATGAGTTCCAGGACAGCCAGGGCTACAGGAAGAAAGCCTATTTTGAAAAACAAAACAAAATTCCTATGAGTCAAAACAAGCAGATTCTAAAGCAAACAAAAGATTTGAAACAAGAACGTCTATCATGGATATGAGCAATGCATCCAGCTTTGGAAGAGTATTAAGCCTGAAAAGGGAGTGAAATACAAATACACAAACTGGGATGGCATTAAATTACAAGGACAAAAGGACAAATAAATGCAAATAGATTCCATGTACCCATGAAAACAGAGGGCCAACCTAAGGGACCTGTTCTAGCTAGCTTCCTGTTGCTGTGATAAAATACTAAGACCAAAAGCAACTTAGGGAACAAAAGGATTTACTTGGCTTATGCTCCCAGATCAAAGTCCATCATTGAGGTATGTGGGGACAGGAACTCAAGCAAGAACTTAAGCATGAACTAGAGGAATAAACACTGCTTACTATTTCACTGTCAGCTTCATGCTCAGTTAGCTTTGTTGTACAGCCCAGGACCACTTGCCCAGGGAATAAAGCTGTCTCCAGTACACTGGGCCCTCCTATATCAATTAACAACCGAGACGATCCTCCACAGATAGACCCACAGGTCTGTTTGATTTTGACAATCCCTTAACATCCTTTCTTAGCTGATTTAGGCCATGTCAAGTTGACAGTTAAAACTAACTAGGACAGGACCTGAGTGTGCAAGGATTTTGTGCACGGATCCACAGTTAGGGGTCACAGGACCATCAAATGAAGCCTTAAACTTCAGTAGGCACTCTTCAATGGATTGCATATCTACCTAACCACACAGCTTCATAACAAATGAGGCCACATAGCAGAGATTCTGGAGATGTGCATCTTAGTGGCTCTTTCCCAAGTTTCACTTCGTCACTTAGTGTCTCTGTGTTCAATGATGTCTTCATAGGGCTCTTAAACTAACAATTCTACTTCAAATAGCCATTTTACCAGTCATTCAGTAACTCTGCCTTTTCTTTGTTAGCATTCATAACATGACACTTGAATTATCTTCTTTGCTGCCAGTCAGAGCCACTGCACACAATGCACATATTTTCATTCTTTCAGCCAAATCATTTGCACAGAGCCTGGAATGTTGTAGATGCTCAGTAATATTTGGTCCATCAATGGACTTACTTGTGTATTTTTTATTCATCATTATTTATTATAGTATTTAACACATTAAGTATATATCTAATGCATTCATTTAGAGTGTTATTTTGGGGTTTTGGTATTTTCCAAATTTCTTTTATCTTTATGTGTTTAAGTGTTTACTGTACATATGTATGTGTACCAGATGTATGCCTGGTGCCTAAGGTCAGAAAAGGAGATCAGATCCCCTGGAACTGGAGAAACAGACAGTTGTGAACCACCATGTGGGAACCAAACCTGAGTCCTGTGCCAGAGCAACAAGTTCTCCTAACCTCTGGGCCAGTTCTCCAGCTCCTAGGGCAGTGTTTTTGAACAGTGGTACAATTTATGTAGACAGAAAACCCTGGTTGAGGCATAAAAGCAAGACTTTAGGGTCAGATCATTTTCTTTTGTTCTGTCTCCCAGGCTACCAAGTTAGAATTTCTACTAGGCAGTTGTAAATATGATTCTGGATGGACATAAGGTGGAGGTAGACATAGTTGTTAAGACTCAGCTCCTAGGGGCTGGAGAGATGGCTCAGCCATTCAGAGAACGTACCACTCGTGCAGAAGACCCGAGTTCGGTTCCCAGCACATTGGGCAGCTCACAACTGCCTATAATTTCAGCTCCAGGAGAATCCAATGCCTTTGGCCTCCGTGGGCACCTGCACTCATGTGTACCTACCCACACACAGCACACACATACACACAAACTAAAAATAATTTTTTTTAAATAAAAGAATCAGATTCTGGGCTATCAATAAGCTCAAAGAATAAAGGTGCTTGCCACATGTGAAAGGAGAGGACTGATTCCTGCAAGCTGTTCTCTGACCTCCACATACAATAAATACATAAACAAATAAAGGTGTACATTTAAAAAAAAAATCCGTGCCTTAGAAGTAGATTAAGTTCTCCAAAGGTGAGAAAAAGAATGGATGATAGACCTGGAGTACCTAGAGAGACCAGTCAGGGGAGGAAATTCCCTGAGGAGAAAGGAAAAGTTAATGTTAGATGATGAATTTATCCAATTATCTTCATTATCTTTATCTACTCCTTTACTAAGCCTATACTTTGTGTTGTGGTTTTAATTAGCACAGTAGTAGGTAGGAGGATATATGAAGAGCTCCATTTTTTAAAAAAGATGTATGAAGAATTTTTTTAAAATGTATGAAAAAGATGTGTAAAGAGTTCCATTAAAAAAAAATCCCACTTTAAAAAAATGATTTAAGTGCATGAGTGTTTTACCTGTGTACCATGAGCATGCAGTACCTGTGGAGGCCAGAAGAGGGCGTCCGATCCCTGGAGCTGGAGTTAAAACCGGTTGTGAGCCACCATTTGGGAGCCAGAAATTGAATCCATGCCTTATGCAAGAATAGCAAATGCTCTGAACTGCTGATCCACCACTCCAGCCACCAATATTCCATTTCCTTTTTATGAACATAACTCATGGTTTGGATATCGTCAATCCAAAGGACAAAGTTTTTTGTATGTGGATTGCCTTGTTTTTCTGAGACTTGGTCGCACAATGTAGCTCAGGCTGGCCTAGTAATTTTTGATCCTCCCTCCTGCCTCAGCCTCGAGCCTGCTGGGACTAAAGAAATCAAGTTTGCTTCTAAAAATGTAGAAGCGTCATTCTCCGATCTTGCAAGTAGTCCCACTTCTTAATCTCGGGACCTAACACCGAGGCAAATCCGTGTTCTATAGCTCTTACTACTCAGTTCNAGCTAGTAAGACAGCAGAGGAAACCCCTTAGAGACCCGCTTCCCCTTTCCTGAGTTACCATAACAGGAGAGAATGACTGCCATCGTAGCCAATGGGCGCAGCAGGAGCAGACGACGTTGTAAACAAACCGGGAATCGCTGCGCTCTGGCTCCTCCCCCATGATTCATCCTTGGGCTGGAATCTAGGCGTGACCACCGCCTTCTCAACCAATCAGAAACGGTGGTCTCCAGCGAGGGCGGAGCGAATGGACAGATGTTAAGACCAATCACAAGCTGGAACTTCTGAAAGATGTAGGCGGGCATTGTTTCACATTTAGACCAATCAAAACCAGGTAAGTGAGCGGCATTCTCTGTCATCCAATAGGTGGATGGGGCGGTGTCCGGCAACCAATGACTGGCGCTAGAGGGCGGGGTGAGACGCGTGTGTGCGGCCGAGGTACCTCGAGCGTTTGTGCGCCGCGGCTCGTGCTCTGAGGAGGCGGCGCTGTGCTGGGATCCAGACCTCGGGGCGGCGTTGTCCGCGCGGCCAGGTGGGTTCTGGCGTCGGGACTGGACCCTCGGGCCGTCGGGGGACACGCACAGCCCTGCTCCTTTTGAGCCTCCCGGGAGCGCGCAAAGCCCCTCTCCCTCTCCCCACGCGGCTGTCCCGAGAACGCGCAAAGCCCCTTTCCCGGCGCGGCCCGGGCCCAGGCCGTCCAACGCTCTGGCGCTCGCCAGCCAGCTTCTCTCACCTCATCCTCTTTCACCATCCTTGCTACGACCCGCCGTCTCCAGCCGCTTCTCCTGCCTTCTGCGACTCTCCCCCTCAACGTCAGGATTTCAGCCTCTTTTTTCCTGGGAACTAACATCTCTCACTTTGCTTTTTGTAGGCACCTGGAAGGGTGAAGGCGAGCGAGGCAGATGACGACGCTGAACACAGGCTCTGCAAGGTTCGGAACTGGAATGGGCTTGCTTAAACTATTCCTGCCTCCCTCCCTTTACATGTCATTTGATCACTCTTCTGTTCTAGAACCTTTGTCCCCCGAAAGTGCTTTTGCTGAAAACTGCTGAAAATGCAGGTGAAAAGGCTTCCCAGAAGTAACCAATTTGAAATCTGTTAACGTGGATGGAACTGGATTCTAACTGACAGAGCTATCCAAAGCATGAGTTTACACTGTAAGGAAGGGCCTGATCATCCAGGGCGTCCATAAGATACAGGGCATTTATCACACACAACCTCTGAGTGAATTACAACAGCTCAGAGACAACCTTCAGCATTGTCTTTTTACAGAGAATTTGTCTGCACCTTCATAGTATGGCAATGTTTGGCTTCTGGTGGCAGTTCTAGCCATGTTTCTAGATGGTCTTTTACACTATCTTATACCCAAATAAAATTATGCCAGACATTTACTGGGAANAGGTTAGCTCATCGCTCGTAATTTTGACTAAGTTTTAGAAGTTGAAGAATACTGGACAGTGAGGGTTTTAATTTGGAAGCTGGAGGATATTGAATATTGGATTGAGTCCAGTACCTTGGGCAGAGAGGGAGGGAAAATGAGAATATAAATGTGTACAAAACTTCACTGTTTTCGTGTCATTTTCATGATTATGTCTGGAGTTGTTTTTCTTAGTTCTCAAAAGAGAACAGTAAGCTGTGAATTTGGCATCAGATTCACTGTGTTTTGGAGTTTGTAAGCTTTTGTGGAAGAGATTTACTGTTTTGCTTGCCTGACTTGTAGCATATAACAATATAGTTCCTTGTGTTTTGCTGTGGTAAGATTTTAGTCTTAATAGAGAAAGAAGTAAGTCTGTTCCAGTGACTTAAAAGCAGTCTTTACTCTGAAGTGACAGCATTGTCTCATAAGCCATATGTTTGAGCCTTGTTAGTGAATCAGACTGGAAAGAGCAGGATCTTAAAACTGTTGTAATTCATGTCAATTATAGCAGTTGTCAAAGTCATGGGCAAACTGCAGATCTCTGAGTTGGTCACTGTTATAAATTGTTGTAAGTCTGCAGTTGAAAATCATATGTATGTGTCATGTCTTCAGATAAATCTGTACTTCGTGGTTACTTGTTTAGAGATTTAGATGGTAGCTTCCTTCCCAGAGATCTGACCTTGATCATAGAGTTTAGTAGAGGAGAGATCTATAAACCAAGGATTAAATGCACAGAGGGTTCTGCAGTTCAGGTTGTGGGACCTGGAGAAGTCCTGGTCTTTCATGTTCCAACCTCATCTTTCATTGCTCTAGACTTCCTGAAATACATTTCCTTAACCTACCTAACCTATGTAGATTATAATCTTAAATCCTGAAAACCATTTTTCCTGCTAGATTTTTGTTGCCTATATTTTACACAACAGGAAATGATTTTCAAAAGTGTGATTTGTGCACCAACAGGTGCCAGAGTTAAAACTCAAACTCTGCCCATTTAACCCTAAAGCTAAGTTTATAGCACAAAACTACCCTCTACTGCCTCTGTCCTCTGGCTGGCCGTCTCTGTGTGAGCGCCAAACCAAGAAGGTCCAACTTTGCCTTACTTACCTTAGTTAGGGACAAGCACAAAGAATAATAGACATGTGTTGCTATCTACATTTCCATGTATATGACTTAGTTTTCTTTTTGTGACAAATTCCTAACAAAAACAGCTTAAAGAAAGGAGGATTTGTTCTGGCTCACAGATTGAGGGGTACAGTCCATCATAGCAGCTGGAGCTGGAAGGAGCTGGTCCCATTGCATCCACAGTCAGTAAGCAGAGAGATGAATGCTCAGCTCACTTTTTTTCCTTTCCTAGTTTGGGATGTTGCTGCTCACATTCAGGCTGTTCATATTTCCATGGTGATTCTAAATCTAGTCACGATAACAATGAAAAATAACAATCACATCATGAATGACTTCAAAGGTACCAGCAGTATTAGTTTGGGGGTTACATGCAAATTTTAGCAAGTAAAAAGATTTGCACATAGAATTGTACATGGTATTCCATCCCTCCAGATCCATCTAGAATGATCCTTTGGTGTATTGGGAATTTTCTCACTTATTTATTCATTCAACAGATATTTATTAAGCACTCACTATAAGCTGTACTCTAGATAGCAAATGAGCAATAGAGTAAGGTCCTGCCCTCTGGGTCTTGTATTTGACTTAGAAAGATAGACAGCTAAGGCTTTCGTAGGTTGAAATTAGAGATTATCTTATCTGGGTTGACACCTAGTGTACTCTTTCCTGCTTCAAAGCCCAAGAGAACTTCCAGACCACTTCTACTCTTTTTCATATTTTTGAACCTTTGTCCAGTAACCTGTATCTGCGCATGCGTGGGGGGGGTGTATGTATGTGTGCGTGTGAATATGAAGACCAGAGGTCAACCTCAGGTGTTCCTTACAACCTGGCCACCTTTTTTGTGTGGGGAGGAAGTGTAGGATTTTTCACTGGCCTGAAACTCACCAATTAGACTAGGTAGACTGGCCAGCATGTTCCAGGGATTTGCCCAGCTGCCCCAACAGAGCTGGTATTACAAGCTCACACCACCATGCTTACCTTTGTTAGGTGGGTTCTGGGGACCAGTATCAGGTCCCTATGTTTCTAAGACAAGTACCTTATTAACTAAGCCATCTCCTCACTTGTGGGATATAATCTGACCTGTTCTTTGAAATCTGGATCTGCCATCTACTAAATGAACAACTGTGGTACAACTTGGACTTTTGAACCTNTGTCCTAATTTCAAGATTGATGATGTGTAGACACTTTCACATTTTAAGGGAGAGGCATACACATATTACCAGTGGTGATGGGGGATGAATGTAAAGGCGAATGGGAAATCATTTCAGCATCCATATTGTCTGGACCTTAGTGCTTTCACAACTGTATAGAGCAGTGGCTCTCAACCTTCCTAATGCTGTGACCCATAATACAGTTCCTCATGTTGTTGTGACCCCATAAAATTATTTTTGTTGCTACTTCAATACTGAAACATTGCTACTGTTACAAATCATAATGTAGATATCTGATATGAAGGATATCCAATATGTGACCTCTGTGAAAGAGTTGTTTGACCTCCAAAGGGGTTATGAACCACAGGTTGAGAACTACTGATATAGAGCAACAACTTGGCAATATTTAAGATAATATTTTAGTCCTGGATACTCACCTTCTCATGCTTTGTGCACCTAACATTTTTGTTTTCCAAAGGAGACTACCTGATCTTTCATCTTCTAAAATGAAAGAGTCCTATTGGGCAGAATTTTGAGTCAAGCCAGGTTCTTGGTTCCTGATCTCCAAGTTTAACTTATATGTTGTCTTTAGCTGAGTCCTGGTCTGGTCTCTTGTAGACAAAGAAAAGGGATTGGTTTCATGTATTTACCTGTCTCACAAACTAGTATATTTGAATAGGATTCTGGAGACAGTTACTTTTCTTCAGAGGGTAACTGAGGGGTCCTAGGATTTTGTGGACTTCTCTTTAGACACTATCTTACATGGTAATAGATACTATCAGATAAAGCATCTAGCAAAATGGTTGACACGTGTCAAATATTCAATACATCTTCATCCTGGTGCTGCATCTAGTTGTATTGTTCATATGGCTCCCTTCCTTACTACCTTGTGAGCTCCATGACAGCAGACTCTACAGTTCCATCCTTCTGCCTTTGAGAATCTGATGCATGGCAACTGTTGCACAGGTATCTGATCTGGGGATTTCTCAACTCCTCCTGAAAGGGCGGGGAGTGGAGGGGAGCAGGGTTACAGGCTTCCCAGAAAAGGTGGCATGTAAATTGATTCCCCCCTCGTACTCAGCCACCTCTCCCAATCTTTTCTTCTTCAACACATAGATCATCTTTCTCCTCTGCACTTCACAGAGTACCATGGTTTACACAGCCACTTTTCTTTGGTAGATAACATTGTACTATTACAAACAGCTACACGTCCAGTTCATGCTCATACACCTTTGGTGAAGCCTCTGGAATAGTTCAGACTAGATCCCCAACTGGTTACATGTTTACTCGGCTAAAAGTTAGCCCCATTCATTGTTATATACAGAAACATGAAGCAAGACTTCTTTGGACAAAGCTTGTGTACACTTAAGGGATGTATACGTAGCTCATCAAAATGACTAAACAACACCAAAGATTAACCCATTTCTATTTTTTAAATGCATATATCTGTATGTATACACATGAACATACACAGCAAGTATAAAATAATTACTGTCTAAGGAAGGTGGCTTTATGTAGTGTTCTGTAGGCTCCCATCATTTTGTCTATCTTAATTTTTTGTGCTTTCCAATTTTTACAACAGTATGTGCTATTTCCGTACTATAAAATTTTAATTGAAAATACCAATTCGAGTAAAGTAGGACCCAGTCCTCTTATCTGCATGTCCCTATGGTGCCTCTGTGTGCTGAAAGAACACTTCTCAGGAAACACCCCTCAGCAATCTGCATGTTACTAATCACGCCTTTCCTTTAATTTAGAATGCATTTCACTATCTCTTTTACTTCACATTACATGGTAAACCAGTTGTTCGTCTGTCTGTCTCTTTGCTGGCTTGTGAGCTCTATGAGAATGTGTTTCATTATATTTTCAGCACTTAAACAGTTTATGATGCATGGAAGATTCATAGGTAGTGAGTGAGTAAACAATGTCACTGTGTTACAGACTGCAGAATTTAATACATGCATTAGTAATTGTCATAGGCCCCTCAGCCCCAACCAGAGTTTTACATTCTCCCCCTAAAACTTGTATCTGTTTTAAGTTTCTGCAGTCATGGTAAATTCATTTGTATCATGCCCTCTGGCTGAGCCATTTGCAGGGTTTTTTTTTTCTTCATTGTTTATTTTTTATTTTTATTTTTATTGTTTTTCAATCTGCTAGACATGCTCAAGAAACTTCATCATCTTTTCATATCTGTGCCTCCTGTACCTGCTCTTCTCCTGAAATGCTAATTCAAGGTTTTGTCTATCTAGAAAATATTCCAGAAATAAGCTTGAGGGCTAAGTGCAGATCAGTGCTAGAGCCCCCCTTTTTTTATAAAGTGGTTTGCCATTATACTGAGTGGTAACAGTAAATCCTGAAGTCCCTTTGAAACTAAAAATGGAACTAGAGAGATGGCTTCATGATTAAGAGCACTGGGTGCCTTCCAGAGAACCTGGGTTCAATTCTTAGCACCCACATTGTCTCACAAATGTCAGTAACTACAGGTTCAGGGTAGCTAATGCCCTCTTCTGTCCTCTGTGGGCATCAGCCATGCATATGATACACAGACATACATACAGACATAACACAAACACATATAAAAATAAATAATTGAATATTTTTAAAAAGGAAAGAAAAAGTGAAAAATGAAGCCAAAGTCAGGCCTGACATAGAAGCTGAAAACTGGAGACATTGCTTAAGGAGTGTGTGTGTGTGTGTGTGTGCGCTGCATGCACACTGCATAAGTGTGTTATGTTTGGGTACATTAAATACTGTATACATGTTTCAGTTTTTGTGTGTGGCTTGTTTGTTTTGTGATAGTCTCATGTAGCCCAGGCTTGCCTGGAACTCTATGTAGCCAACATATGCTAGGGTTGCAGGTGTGTACCAGCATACCCAGCTACAGATAATTTTTAGATTCTTACTGTTTGCTAGAGAAGATGGTACTGTCTGAACTGGGGCATCATGTGCAGGATGTTTGGGTAAGGAGGAGGGGAGTTCTGGAAACCACACCTCTGTATAGAGTTTTGCTTTAGTGAGGTTTTCTGGCTTGTCAGCTCTCTAATGTCTACTTATCTTCTCTCAGTCTCCCTTTGCAAATTGAGCAGCTAGATCAACATGGGCTGTTTGGAGAAGTAACTGTTACTCACAGTGGTCTGGTGCTTTCCTGGGAGAGCACATGCTCACTTTGTTCCCGCATCCCAGAGAACAGTTTCGGGGAGGGGANGGAAGGGAAGGGGGACTTCGATTCTATGCTAGCCACTATTCTCAAGTCTGGAGCACATCAGAAACAGTGCAGGCATTTTCTAGAAAACAGTATAGGTTTCTGAGGCCTCTCTCCAAACTCTCTGAGTTGTAATCCCTTAAGGTGGAGCCTCAGAGTCTACATTTTTAGAAACTTCAGTAATTGTGTAAGTGTGCCTGTGTGTGTTTGTAGTCCAGAGGTCAGTGTTGAATGTTTTTCTCACTCTCTACTTTATTTACTTGTTTGTTTGTTTATTGTTTATTTACACAGTCTGTAGCTCTAGCTGCCCTGGAACTTTCTGTGTAGATCATGCAGGCCTGGATTTCACAGCGATCCACTTTACATTTTGAGACAGGTCACACTCATTATACATGGTTCTCACTGATTCCACTAGACTAGTGGTGAGTCCCCAGGGATCTTCCTGTTTCTGCTTCCCTAGTGCTGGGGTTACTGGCATTTTACATGAGATCTGGGGCTCAAAGTCAGGTCCTCATATTAAAGCACTTTGCTGACAGAGTCATCTCTTCAACCCATCAACCTAAAGTAATTTTATATAAATAAACTTCTTGGTGCTAAATCTTGGGTCATATAGTGCTAGTCTCTTGTGAATTTTCACCAGNCTGTAAAATAAGAAAAATGAGGACCTTGTAGTGTTTTCCATAAAACTAAATTCATATGGCTTATCAGATTGTCTTTTGCATTGAATTAAGGCTTCCCTACATTTTTTCAATGCTAAATAGTCCCTTATAAAATGACATCAATAAGGAGATTTTTATATTTTGCAATTTAAAAAACTTGTAATCCTGTTTTCATAAAGATATTTCACTATTACTGGTTTATGAGTTCCTGAAGACTGTAGAGTACCTCAGAAATGAGATTTGGAAGGTGGATCTGTAGAGGCTCTGAAGCCTGTAAGGCCAGCTGAGACTCAGTCTAGAAAGATGTGTCTTTGTGCTGTGTAATACTCTGCAGCTTCTAGGACATCACTGTTAGACATGTTCATACTTCTGAGCGAACACGAATGTTTGTGCCAGGTGGGTAAATGAAGGTTTACATCAGTTGAGGTCAGGCTTTACTACAAACTAAGTTCTGACATGAAATACATGAGGGGAAATTAAATTTTTAAAGCTTTTGGGATGTTAAGAGTTGCCTATAAAAGATGATAGGTGGGAGCTGGCAAGATGGCTCAGCGGTTAAGAGCACTGGCTGCTCTTCCAGAGGACTTTAGTTCAATTCCCAGCACCCACATGGCAGTTGACAACTATCTGTAACTCCAGTCCTAGGTGATCTGATACCTTCACACATACATACATGCAAGCAAAACACCAATGCACATAAAATAATAATCATTAAAAATGTTTTTAAAAAAGAGATGATAGGTATTCTGAAAGTATTAGCAAGCATCAGANTGAATGCAGCTTTGAATGTTTATGGTAAGGGATATTGTGTATTATAATTTAAACATACTAATGGGTAATGTGAGTGTGTTCCTTTCAACTACCTCAATTTGAAAAATCAGTTTGTTTTTATAGCTTTTCTGAAATTAAATGGGTAGTAATTAAGAGCGTAGGCTTATCAGGTGAGGTGATAACATGCAATTAATTCCAGATACCCAGGAGGCTGAGGCAGGAGCATGGCAAGTTTTCGGCCAACGTGGACAACTTAACAAGACCCTGTCCAAAAAACAAAACAAGCCAGGTATGGTGTCTCAAAAAACAAAACAAGCCAGGTATGGTGGTGCATGCTTTTAATTCTGCACTTGGGAGGCAGAGGCAGGCAGATCTCATTCAAGGCCAGCCTGGTCTACATAGTGAGGTCCAGGCCAGCCAGTGTTTACATAGTGAGACTCTGTCTTAGAATTAAAAGAAAAGTAAAAGTAAAAGGAACATTAGTGTAGCTCCATGTGGGACATTTGCCTCCAGTATGGGCTTCAGGAAAGAAAGGCCTAAGCTGAAGTCAGGTTCTGGCACTTCCATGGGTGAATTAATACCTCAGACCAGATTGACTCTCTGGAAGAGCCTGTGAAAGGAGAATAGCCATCAAGTAGTTGGGAGAGCTATAACTTCATCCTTGTTCTATCCCCTGGATTTTGAGTGGTTACTTGTTTTTTTCCTACATACTAAGTTATTGGGAAGGGGCTTACTCTAAAAAGTCTAGTGCAGTGGTTCTCAACTTTCTTAATGCTTGCGACCCTTTATTATAGTTCCCTGTAATACATGTATTTATTACATGTTGTGGTGACCCCCCNCACACCATAAAATTATTTCATTGCTACTTCATAACTGTAATTTTGCTACTGTTATGAATTGTAATGTAAATATCTGATATGTGACCCAAAGGGGTTGAGACCCACATGTTGAGAACTGCTGGTCTAGGGGAACTTGACTTAAATGCTTTCTCACTTCCTGATGACTTTAGTTCTATTCTTAAGTTTACATATTCCAAGGCTCCTAAGCAGTTTTTCCCTCAGGTCCTGAGGTATAGTCCAAATTCTACCACTGAAGCCTTTTCCTCTCTAAAACCTGCCCATTCCTGACTGATCTTGTCTTCACTGTGCTGCAGCAGAGGGAAGCACCCTCCTCCTTCCCAGAGAGCAATTCTGCCCTGACCTTGGCCTCCTGAACAAGATTTCATCAATAGTTAACTTTAAAAGTCTGTTCCACTTAGAATATGGCTCTTCCTAGGGAACTGTGTGTGTGTGTGTATGTGTGTATGTGTGTCTCTCCTATGTTCTGTCTCATTATAATATATTTAGGCTCTCTTCTCCCCTCTTAGTTATGACAATCCTTTTTTTTTTTTCACTCTCTCAAAATTGTATCAAATACAATGGTCATTTGGTTGGTCTTGGCAGTGTAGAATTCTTTTGAGTTCAGATGATTCCACTGTGGTAGCTTTTATGTCTGGCCTTCAGCTCATCAGAAGATTATAGCCACTAATGTCATTGAGTGCTAAATAGTAAACAAAAACACATAAACATTTCGTTAAAGTTTTAAGTACTGAGACTGTCAGAAACAGATTGGAGGGGGGAGTCAGCAGTGTTGTAAAATGCAAAGTGATCAAATTCTTACCCTGAAAAGCACAGACATCCTTGAGAACTGAGACTTAGAATACCANTAACATTCTAAAAATGACAGATAGTCAGCAATCATTTATTGAAGACTAGGAGGTGGGTGCACAGATGTATGCTAGAAGCTCACTCTCAGGAAACCTTCAAGGTACAAGTAGACTATTCCTAATACAAATAATTTGAGTCCTCTTTACTCACATGTGTGGTCAGATGTCAAGTGGAGGTGATTACAGGGAAGATCCTTGGCAGAATTGTATCCAGACTTCTAGAGTGGGGAAAACCCTTGGCAGAGATGTTTCCAGACATCTGTCATATCATTTCTGACAATTCTGCTTTTGTTATCAGTTGACAACATTAGAGACTTGGTAAGAAAAGTAACACATATTTTACATGTAATAATTGCCTCATTAATTTTTTTATTAGTCTTTGTTAAAAAGACATTGTAATACACAATGGTATATTTCTTTTTGGAGCTAAGCTGGAGAAGTCAGGGTCCCTCTGCTGACCCCAATTTGATATTTTCCTGGAAAGATGATTTACTGCCTTCAGCTAGGGAAAATTTGAAGATGGGTCTGGGTACAATCTTGTCATTGAGTGTTGGTAAATCTGTTGGTTCTGCTTTTGGAAGTGCTTTTAAGTGTGTTATGGAGCCTGCTGTTATTTGTGGACATATTCAATAAATAGGATAATGTCACAGAACATCTATCTTCAGGGCACGGTTTATAAAAGCCTATGGTCTGTTAATAGGCATTAGGTTAAAAATGAAATAAATAGCTACTTGTGGTGGTGCCCACCTTTAATCCTAGCACTCTGGAGGCAGAGTTGGGTGGATCTCTGTGAGTTCCAAGCCAGCCTGGTATAATTAGTGAGTTCCAGGACAGCCATGGCTATATAGAGAGACCTGATCTTAAACAGACAAACAAACAGCTATCTGAGTCTGATTGTGTAGTTATAATGAAATACCTTTGACTGGATATTTACAAAGAGCATAAGTTTTATTCCTTATAGCTCTGGATGTTAGGATCAAGGCAGTGACAGGTCTGCTTTTCTGGTGAGGCTGTCCTGTTTGTAGGATGACACTTTTCATCCTCTCTGCTGTCCTCACAAGGTAGAAGGCAGAGGGGTGAGAGAAGCCAGATGCTGTGTGAAACCCCTTTGAAAGCTTTTAATCCCACTTGAGAGAGGAGCTCCTGGGCATCATCCCCTCCTCAAGGTGATATCTTACTCTTGTCATGTGGTAAGTCAGTACTTGAATTTTGGATGGGCTACATTCACATCATAACAATAATAAATTAATAGATAAAAATAAGAGAACTGACTAAAGTAATAAAATTAGGAAGTATTTGTTAAATTGAACAAGACTTCTTAGCTGTGTATTCTATGACTGTGTGTGTGTACATGTAAGCATATATAATTCCATGTGTGCACATGCAGAGGCCAGAGGTCAACATTAGGTATCTTTCTCAATTGCTCTCTACCTTATTTTTTGAGACAGCATCTTTCACTGAACCTGGAGTTCCTTGACTTCACAAGGCTAGCTTGCTAGCAAGCCTCAGAGATCCTCTTGTTTCCACTGCCCCAGCCCTGGCATTATAGGCTCATACCAGTGCATCTAATCTGGCTTTTTCACATCAGTAGGGATGAAATTCAGGTTCTTGCTTACACAGCAAGTGCTGTACCCACTGAGCCATCTCTCCAGCACTTAGCTATGAGATTTTGTTTGTTTCAAAGTTTTCCTTAGACTAGTGTTTAAAGAATGTCAATTTGAGAATTTTTGAACAAATTAGACTAATTAGAATTTCTGTTCCACATAGATTTTGCCACTGTATTAAAGGAATGGTCTACAGTTCTCTTTAGTCTTTCTATCAGAATGATCTGTTGCAAATTAACAAGCAAAAATAAAGTATTGTCTTAGACCTGACAAAGCAGAATTGGGAGGGGTTGAGGGGGACATGGCAATGCTTCCAGGTGATACATTCCTAACTGAAAACCCTAGATTAGAATGTACTTTCTTGATGCTTTTCAAATGCTTTTTAAAATTCTTCATGTTTTGTGTTCTTGGCTCTGGTCCAGGGGTGGACTGCTACCTTAAGCTTAGGGTAATGATTCTTCCCAGAGGGTCTGCATCAGTCTGTCAGTGTGGGACTCTTTATAGATCTATAATAGGGTGTCATGTAACATCAGCAAAGAGGTTGTATTTCATTTACATTGCCTTTCTAATCTGGAAGTCTTCACTTTAATTTAAAAGCTGCCTCTGTAATTCTTCTTTGTTTTTTGTTATATTTTACTCTTAGGAACCACAAAAGTGATTTTTCTGTTTCTTGACTTTCTCATCCACTAGTAATTCTTTGTTGTTTGGGGATGTTGTGGTTTTGTTTTGTTTTGATTTGTGGGGGAGAAGTCAGGATATTGCTATATAAACCAAGATAACCTGAAACTGGCCATCCTTCTACCTCATCTTCTCTGGTGCTAGGATTACATTCATGTACCACCACAGATATCTTAACTAACACATTTTTAAAAGTTGTAGTTTTTGTTTGTTTGGTTTTTGTTCTTGTTTTTCAAGGCAGGGTTCTCTGTGTAGCCCTGGCTGTCCTGGAACTCCATCTGTAGACTAGGCTGGCCTTGAACTCAGAGATCCTCCTGGTTCTGTCTGCCTCCCAAATGCTCTTTTTCCCAACGTGGAAAGTTAATTGTGTTTTGTTTTTTCTTTTAGTAATACAGATTGAACCCAGGGCCTTTCACACGATTGACAAGGCTCTATCACTAAACTATATTCCCAGTCCTCTTTATACTTTTTTTTTTTAATTTTGAGACAGTATCTCAATAAATTACTCAGTCTGATCTTGATGTCACTATAGTCCAGGCAGGCCTTGACTTTCCAATCCCCCTGTCTCAGCTTCCTTAATAGCTGGGATTACAGGCCAGTACCACAGGCCTGGCTTTGTCAACCTGTAATTACAGGACAATTGAGTTTCCTATGTTTTTGGTAAGCACATTAACAGTGTGTTTGTAAGTGCTGTTTTGCATTAGGTGGAGAGTATTAGAGTATTTGTGTCTTGTGGTCAAAACAGGAAGGCCTAACGGGATAATTCCATACTTGTTTTCTGCTAAAGTCTGAGCAACCTCTTATAAAAATGGAAATATGGAAGATAAAATCATTCTAATTAGAGGGTATCTGGGAGTTGGTTATTCAGTCTCTGCATATATATTCTTCTGACCCTTCCCACCCTACAGAAAGTGAGCCACCACTCCACTCTTGTCTTGTCTGGGCCTCCACCAAATGATGAGTTTGTAGACTTAATAAAGGCTTTGTCAAATATGCTGAGAGAGAAATACACACCGTATGAAGTAAAATATGTTCTACATAAAAGGCTTATGAAGTTTATGTTATTGTTTGTTTGAGACAGTGTCTCATTTTGTAGCACAGGCTAGCTTCAAACTCATGATCCTCCTGCCTCCACAGTGCTGGGATAACTGTGTAAGCCATCACACCAGGCTATAAATTTGTTGTTGTTGTTTTCTTTTAGTACCACAGATTGAACCCTATATAGTATGTGTCTGATTCTAGCACCTGAGAAGATGAAGNAGGTGAATTTCAAGTTCAATGCTAGCTTGACGCTGTCTCAAAAAAATGTGTGTGTCCATGTGTATGGGTATGACCCTGCAGATAATTAGGAGAAACCAAAAGATAACCAGGGAGCTCGAGTTTGATGGGGTACTCTGGCAGCTGTGTAGCAGCGCTACTGCCATAGATTGGAGTGTCTCATGTGGCTCTGTAGTAGATGATCTCCCTCTGCGTGTTCTTCCTCTTATTCTGATTCATTGCTCACCATGACACTATCTGTTACTAGTATGAATTCCAGGCATTTGGACTTTAGATCATAGGAATAGCTCAGCTATTCAAAAATAACAGTTGGGCCAAGCATAGTGGTATACACCTTTAATCCTAGCATTGCCAGGTGAGTTCAAAGCCAGCCTGGTGTGTATGGTGAGTTTCCTCTATTTCTTCTTTCTCCACTAGAGCCTTTTACTGTCACTTAACATGTACTGACTGACCTTCCCAGCGTGAAGGTAAATGTTTCTGCCAACCTCTTGACCCTCTAGATCCCACAAAGTGCTACCTCCTTTGGCAGCTGTCTCTCAGTGTCACCTGTAGTTTGTCCCACCATTTGGCCTTGCCCCTCCTTTCTCTTCGTGGAGACTGCTCTCAGTCAGGTCTTAAGCATCCACCATGCTCCTGCCTGCTATAGATACTCCTCAGCTGCTGCTTGTTTAACCTTTCAGCAGTCTTCAATATCCATAGTGTCTTATAGCTGCTCTAACAGAATTACTATAAACTGGTGGCTTAAAACTGATTCTCATAGTTCTGGAGGCCTGTGATCTGAAATCAGTGTATCTGAGCCCCACAATCCCTCAATGGGTCCAGGGAAGGCTGTTCTTGCCTCTTCCAGCTTCTGCTGGGTATTGGTCCTATTTGAAGGGGATATCACTCTGGCCTCTGCCTCCCTGGTCACATTTCTTTTCTCCTATCTGCAATCACCCCCTCCTTGTGTTTCTTCTACAGGAACACTTATTAGAATTCACTTGGATAATTCTAGATGATCTCTTTGTCTCAGGGACCTGCATTTAATTACATCTACAAAGTCCCTTTTTCAAAATAAGATAGTATTACTGATTCTAGATTAGGATGTGGACTTATCTTTTGGGGGGGCCTTTCACTTACCCTAATGCATTGAAATTGTCTGGTCTCAGCTCTCAGCTGCTTCTCAGCCTTCATGTTCATTTGGTGGGAGCTCTACCTCAGCCCCTGGCTGCCACACAGTGTCCACCCGCTGGCTGCTGGCAGTACAGTTTCCTAGCCAGAGGGTCCACTTCCAGATGCATCAGCTGGGCCGTACTACAGCCTGATGCCCTTTCACAGGTCCCACTTCCTGCATGGCTCAGGCTCTGCCCCAGCGCCACCCACACCTTGAGCCACCTGGACTTCTAGCCCATGTGCAGCCTATGCAGCAGCCCCACACTGGGCCGCATGCTGCTGAACCNGCCCCTTCAAAGCCCAGTAAACATAGCTCCTTCCCAGAGAGGCTCAACACCACTCCCTCAGGTTATTTAAGCAGCATCCCGGAAACTAGACTCATGGTTCCTCCAGTCCCTCAGACTGGTCTCTCTGAGGGGCTGGGAAATCACCCAGGAATGTTTGCACATTAAACCTGGCCTTTCCTAATTTGGTCTAATTTGGATTGCTGCATTGGCAGAAAGGCTTATCCAGGTGTAAGAAACTTATCAATGTTGTCTTCCTCTGCCTGATTCCTTCAGGTGCTGGCACACACCAGAGCTGGGTCCTTTTTCCATCTACTTTGCTCTTTCTCTTTAGATACTATCTTTAATTACCATTTACATAAATGACTATTCCACCTGTCTGTGTTTAGCCAGACTTCTATTCTTGCTACACATACCCAGGCCACATAACATCAGCACTTGAGTGGTTTGGAGGCATTGCAGATTTAACATGTCCAGTAGAACTCATCATATTTCTTAACTGGGTCCCCCACCCCATCACCACCCAAGAAAGGTTTGCTCTTCTCAAAATTTTGTAGCCAGTGAATGACTACTATCCACCTGGGTCCTTGGCAATGAAAGAATTCTTTCATCCTGACTTCCCACACTCAGTTCAATTTAGAAAACCATCTCATAGTTCGGGATCTGCTGCTTCTCCTTTTACTGCCACCATTGTAACCCAAGCAGCACCAGGGTTAGGGTGTTAGCAGTCTTTTGGGTCTCACCCTGTGCTCTTAGCTCTAATCTAGTTTCCACACAGCAAAACAGAATTTGAGCCATTTTCCTTTGTGGCTAAGGATTCTTTATAATGGCTACTTTGGGTTTTAAGATAAAGCCCTAGATATTTTCTTGTGGTCTCAGATCCTGTAAGTTCTGGCCATGTTTGCCTTTCCGTCTTGTCTCTCTCTTCTCATCCTCCTCCTGTGTGCACAGCTATCTTCTTTGAGTTCCCAAAACTTCTCTCCTGGATGAGTCTTNTAACATGCCTTTCCCTGCTCCTCCTCATTGGTAACTAACTTATATTCTTAGGTATGAGTAAAATTGCCTGCTCCTAGATTGGATAACCCCCACTTTGAGTGTTCAGATAGTCCTTTTTACTTCTCCTTTTATGGCACAAACTACAATAATTCTTTTTTTAGACAGAGTTTTGCTACAGGCTGGCCTGGAACTCATGACCTTCCTCNCTCAACCTCCTGGGTGCTGGAATTGCAGGCATATGCCACCATACCTGACTCATAATTATTATTTACTTATTTCCCTCTTGAGAGAATGTAAGTACCACTAGGGGAGGAACTGTGTACATTGCCAAGACAGTGAGTAGCCTAAATAGACTCAGATTTGAATGAATGAATGAATGAATGAAGCTAAAAACCTGAGCTGCTAAGATTAATTTTTTTTAAAGATTTATTTATTTATTATATATACAGCGTTCTGTCTGCATGTGTGCCTGCAGGCCAGAAGAGGGCAACAGATCTCATTACGGATGGTTGTGAGCCACCATGTGGTTGTTAGGAATTGAACTCAGGACCTCTGGATGAGCAAGCAGTGCTCTTAACCACTGAGCCATCTCTCCAGCCCCATGCTAAGATTAATTTAAAGGGGTATATTTGTAGCCAGGTAGTAGTGGCCCACACCTTTAATTCCTGCATTCAGGAGGCAGAGGCAGGCAAATCTCTGTAAGTTTGAGGCCAGCCTGGTCTACAGAGTGAGTTCCAAGATAGCAAGGGAAACCCTGTCTCAATTTTTTTTTAAATATGTGTGTGTGTGTGTGTGTGTGTGTGTGTGTGTGTGTGTGTGTGTGTGTGTGTGTGTTTGGAATGAAATAGAGTAAGAGGCACAAAGTCTCACTGTCTATCTCTGGCTGGCCTGGAATTTGCTATGTAGAATAGGCTGGTCTTGAACTTGCAGAGATCTGCCTTCTCTGCCGTCCTTCCCCAGTCCTGTGCTGGGATTAAAAGCATGCACCACTATGCCAACTCAAAATAAATTTAGGTAGCTAGCCTAATTGGAGTAATAAAACTAGAAAATAGAGTAACATGTGTGTGCAAGTGCTGGTATGTACACATACATACACTTTGACATAGGCTCACATATAACCCAGGCTGGCCTCAGATTTCCCATGTAGCCAAAGATTATCTTGAACTCCTAATTCTCTTGTATATCTCTTGAATATTGAATTTACAGATGTATACCACTGCACCTAGTTTGGTTTTATGTGATGCCAGGTAGTAAGCCCAGGACTTTGTTAGAAAATATGTTACTTTTATTAACTCTTTAGTACACTTCATTTAGTAATTCGTTCAAAAATCCTAAATAGTCTTCACAGAGAAATTGTGACCATGGACACGATGCAGGCTATAGCTCCTGAAAAGCCAGGGACACTGCTCAGTTAGTAGAGCATTTTTGCCTAGCATGCAAGAGGCCCTGGATTTGATTGTATAGTACCACGTTATAGATGTGTGTTTGTGTATGTGTGTATATACATACACTAAATTTGATTCAGAAAACAGCCAGATTTGGGTGTTTACATATTGATCTGGGAGTTATACAAGTTCAGAGTGTTGAACTGACAAAGCATCTATTTTTAAACTAGATACATTAACAGTCCTGAAGCACATTATGGCTGGGAACTGAGAGCCCTATTTTAAACTCTTGACTGTGGTCATTCAGGTCTTGTGCAGCCTCCATGCTCCTGCCTCCTGTGGATAGGGTTGCATACCCTGCATCTACTGTGCTTTCCCAATTTTATCTGTAATGACAGTTGCCATTTTCAGCATGTTTCCTGTTGATGGTTTGAATGTAAAGTGTCTTCCAAAAGGCTTGGTTGAAGAGTTGGTCTCCAACTGGTGTCACTATTGAGGTAATTAGATCACCAGGATACTAACTTCATCAGTGAATTAATCCACTGTTGAGTTTATTGATCATTGGGCTGTTAGGGCTTAGAGGAAGCCAGTCACTAGAAGTTATGCCTTTAAAGGGTTTGTCTTAATCCCTGTACTCCCAGACGTTCTCTGTTTCCTGAATGACATGAGGTGAGCAGCTTTCTTCAACCATGCCCTTCTGCTTTGCTGTCTTTACTGTGGCATAGGCCTAAAAACAGTGAAGCCAAAATAAATCTTTCCTCTTCTAAGATGTTTGTCAAATATATTGTGACTACATCAAAAAACTAACGTATTTCTTCTGCCTATTTCTGATGCAGAGGAAGAATAACTTTAATATCATTCTTGGATTTCTATAGTGCAGTGTAGACCCAGACTAGACCTGAAATCTATCTTAAGTAGGGTCTGATCTTGAAGCACTCTTCAAGCACTGTCCTGCTTCACACTTACTTGTTACCACATAGTACATAGGAATTAAAGCAGCAGATATTTACTCTGTGGGTGAAGAATCTGGGAGCAGCCTAGCCCTGTGCCTCTGCCTGAGAATCTGTCGTGAAGTTGCAGGAAGGCTGTCAGCTGGGGCTGTGCTTGGCAAAGCTTGATTATGGGAAGATGCTCTTCCAAGCTCACACACAAGCGGCTCACTTCCGTGCACACAGACAACTCTGTGGCATGGCTGACATTATGGCAGATATTCTGATTGTTAATCCTGTTTATGAAACTGAACATTTTTTTTTAAATCTGACAGCTCTAGACATATTTTCCTCATCTGCACTACATTAGACTTTCACAAGAATATGCCTTGGTGTGTGGAAAAGGGTCATGTTAAACACAGCAAACTGACAAAGTGGAATGACCAGAAGCAGCTCAGTGTTAAAGCTTTTGGGNGTAAGCTGAGGAAGAGCTGTGAACAGAATGTTGCATAGAACTGGCTCTGAAGTCAGTGATATTAAGGGTAATGATCCCACGTCATCACATATCTTCCCCACACTGAAACATCTATGTGCCTTCCAAGGAGCTGCCATCTCTAACAGAATCTCCTGTTCCCATCCAGCTACTAAATAAAGTTAGGGACACATTAAGGTACCAGTTCACACTCACCAAACAGTGTGATTCTTAAACTAACCTGTAACACAGAAGGATGCCTTAACACCTCAGTCTGGTGCCCTCCCTGGCCATTTCACTGTGTGATACTTTCTCTTAAATTGCACTTGAGGGTTGGAATGGTAACTCTGTGGTAAGGTATATATCCACCATACACAAGACCCTGGGTTCAGTCTCCAGTTCTGAAAAAAAAATTAAATATTGTTGGATAGATTATGTCTAGTCAATCAGAATATAGATGTGATAGTACTTCATTTGTTTTTAAACACTGTACAGTTACATGGTTATGTTATATAGTTATACAGATTGCTGCTGTTTGGAAAAAACAACTTTGCACTTAGTGGGAGCTGCAGGTTGAATGTAAAGTACAGGTCAGTACTGTGTGACCACTGAGAACTGCAAGGGCTGTTTCTGTCTTTTCTTTTTTAAGTATTTATACTTAGTTCTATAGCCTGATGATACTACAGGAAAACAAACCCAGTTTCTTCTACTGTGTGTTTACAGCACAGGTCACTTCTATGATCTCAAAATGTGTGTGCCTGTCTCCCTCCAGAAAGTAGTCTGCTTTGCAGCAGAAACCAGCTGGGCAGTTTAATTCTGGCACTGTCTACCTAGAAGTAATGTCAGGTCCCACAGATTGAGAGCACAGTCCCAATGCATAGCTTCCTCACTTCAGACACCAGTTGAAATTTCTAGACCTCTGAAACTTATGACCAACTGGCTGTCAATTGGGGTTCCCAATCCCCTATCCTTGGGTTTAGCTTGCTGGTCAGCTCACAGCTCAGGGAAATATTGATATTTACTAGTTTAGTCTAAAGGATATTTTGTAGGAGACAAATACCATAGAGTTTGGTGTTACAGGCAGAGTCAAATGATCACAGTGAGTTAGGAGTCAGTCTGGTCTACATAGCCAGTTTCAGACCAACCAGGGATATATAATGAGACACCCATTGCAAAAATAAAAGAAAACAACAACAAAGGGACAGATAGCCAAACAAAGAGACTGGTAGGATGAGGTTTGGAAATATCCTGGGCCCAGGAATTCCCATCCCTGTGGAGCTGGGGTCACCCCCTCCCAGGTCATGAATGATTTCTTATTCACTTTTCTACAAGCTTCCATGTGTTCAGCTGTGCAGAAATGCTCCAAACCTCACCTCTTTGGGTTCTTCATGAAGGTTCATTATAAAAGCATGATTGAAACAGGATGACCCTTAACAGTGTGACCAGACAGAAAGGGTGCGGTCTAATGCTAGAAAACTGCATAGGGAAACCCAGCAGGGCCTGTCTATCCAGATTCTTCTTGGCCTCTGTGCAACAGTCTGTCCTCCCAGCTATGGGCAGGACCTTTACTGAAATGGAGTTTTATGATCGTTCTGTATGATCAGAGAATTTGTTTATGGCCAGTCTGAGACAGAAAGAGAGGGAAACCTCAGAATACATCTTTGTTTTTTATTACTTGCCTAGGGGAAAAGAAATGTTAGTTTCTATGACCTTCTGGGAGGAGAAAAGGGCAGAGGAAGACTGGTTTCTGAGGCCTAAAGCGCCTCAGCATTACAAGAGACTGTCCAGGGCTGGGGTGCAGCTCAGTAGTAGAGTGCTTGCCTGCGTGTGCAAGGCCTTGGATTCTATCCTCAGCACTGGAGAAAGAAGAGAAGAATAAAGGACTGTCTTCTACCCTTAGTGATTAACAGGGTTTCTGCAACCCCCCTCCCCATAATAGGTGTCTCCATTGATGCAGTAAGCCAGATCAAGCCAAATTGAAAAAGTATAATAACAGGTTTATTTGAGCAAAGCAACTCCTTGCTGGGTTCTCCAGTCCCAGAGATGGAGGCTGAAGAAGCTGTACGCCCAAACTAAAGCAGGGAGATTATATAGGTTGTAGGCAAGGGGTGATGATGTATCAGTCACAAGCTGGGTTTGTGCCCAAGTATAGTCAAAAGCTGACCGCTTTAGGCAGCTGGCAACTTCAGAGAAGGAAGCAGTAGCTGCCAAGAATGCAAAACTGGGCTTTTTGGTGCCTTCCCCTTTGTTTGGAGAGTCTTTGAGTGGGCAGGGTTTGGAGAAACAGGAATGGGGCTTCTCAGACCATGCAGGAGTGAACTGGAGGTTCCAACAGAACACTGATTTGAAGCCAAACTGAACCAAAAGGTTGTGGTTCTATGAGCCAGAAACCTTGGATGAGTCTCAAGATGGGTCTATCATAAAATCAAAAGCCAACACACCGATGTTATGCTTGGTTTCTATTCCCACTCTCATGAACAAGTGTGTCTTGGAATTTACTGTCTTCTGCCTTGCTATACACCAAAGTTATTCTTTTGCTGCCTTTTTAGCCATACAATCATGTGTACAGGACTTATTTATTTATTTTGGACAAGGGTAGGTTTTTTTTGTTTT
>LZPO01034893.1:214292-239903 GCA_001675575.1 Neotoma lepida | reverse complement strand
AGAAAACTAAGCTCTGCTTCTCTGGATGGTTTCTGTATGGTGGGCAGAAGTAACTGCCTGTTGTAAACAGCTACTACCTAAGGCCTTGGGAATGACAGCCCAGCACAACCTGGGCTAAGTGAGGTGGGAAGACCCACCCTGAATGTGCATAGTGCTATCCCATGGGCTAGGATTCAGGACTGAATAATAATGAGAAAGAAAGCTGAGCATCAGCATTCATTACTCTCTATTTCCTGACTGTAGTGCAATGTGATTAGCTGCTCACTCACTTGTCACCATGCCTTCCCCGAGATGGACTACTTTAAAACCTTCCTTTATCAGGTATTTGGTCCCAGCAGTATGTAAAGTAGCTAATATAGAAGCCAAAGTAAGCAATTATAGACATTTGCACCTTAGTTTACTTGTTAATTTTGCCATGCTGAAGATGAACTACTGCACTATAAACTCAGCCCATGTATGCCTTTAAAAGCTATAAACAAAAGAGCTAGTGAGATAGCTCAGTGGGTAAAGGCACCTGCTACCGACCATGATGACCTGAGTCCCATTTCCAAGACCCACATAGTAGAAGAAAACTGATTTCTACAGATTGTCCTTGGCTTTCACATGTGCACCAATAGTGTGTATGTGTGTGTGTATACATACATACATATACATATATGCATGCATACACACAAAATAAAGTTTAAAAAATTTAAAAATCTATAGACATGTATGAAATTGTCAAAAAAATTTTTATTACAGACCAAATTAAGATTAGTAAAAGTGCTGCCAGCTGGGCAGTGGTGGCACACACCTTTAATCCCAGCACTCAGGAGGCAGAGGCAAGCCGATCTCTGTGAGTTCAAGGACAGCCTGATCTACAGAGCTAGTTCCAAGACAGCCAAGGCTACACAAAGAAACNCTGTCTCAAAACAACAACAACGACAAAAAAAACTGCCAAAAGTTAAAATAATTTTTAAAAATTATAAAAGATAAAGACAAGTTATATGTGTGTCAGCAGAAAAATGGCCAATGACCTCAACAAAAGTAAGTGTAAACAAAAAACTGTAAATAATTACATTATGAGACTAGAATGATTAAAAAAATAGTCAATCAAAGTATAGAAATAGGCATTACTGGTAAGAATTCTTTTTTTTCACCCTCCCCACTCCGTGTGTGTGTGTGTGTGTGTGTGTGTGTGTGTGTGTGTTTTTAGAGAATAACTTTGTGACCCTGTGTGTGTGTTTAGAGAATAACTTTGTGACCCAGTGTGTGTGTGTGTGTGTGTGTGTGTGTGTGTGTGTTTAGGAAATAACTTTGTGATCCAGTGTGTGTGTGTGTGTGTTTAGAGAATAACTTTGTGACCCAGTGTGTGTGTGTGTTTAGAGAATAACTTTGTGACCCAGGAATAGAACTCAGTCATCAGGCTTGGCAGCAAGTGCTTTTAACCTCTGAGCTATCTCTTCAGGATGGCAACAAATCAAGAACTTACAAAAAGTGAATATAACCAACACCAAAGCAACTATGTTTCTAGGAGATAGTCTAAGGAAATCAGTAGGAAAGATGGACAGAGGCTTTTCAGACTGTGTCACACAGAAACACTGGACTCAGTTCTCAAGACAGGTTTGCATGCTGACATAGAACATTATGTCGAAATGGTCCTGTCATCTTACTAGTGAGAAAGGATACTGGAGAATGTATGTATGTAGCTGCACACATCACGTGTTTAGGTGTAGGAAGGCTGTGTGCACCGTTTTGCTCATTGTTCTTAACTGTAGATGGTTGAGCAGCTGGTGAACTTCTTTCTCTTTTTTGCTTAGCAATATAGTGATTTTTTTTTTTTAAGACAAGATCTGGCTACATAGCCCAGGCCTCAGAATTATAGTAATCCCTCCAACCTCACCTCCCATGAATTGTGTTATTTTGGGAATATATTTTAAAGAGAAACAGAACTTGATACTCAGGATAAAGAGCAGATGCTTACACTGTTCATTAACAATGCATTTCTAGGGTGCTGGAAAGATGGCTCAGCTGTTAGAAGCACTTGCTGCTCTTGCAGAGGACCTTAGTTTGGTTCAGTTCCCAGCTCAGATGTCAGGCAGTTCACAATTACCTATAACTCCAGGTTATAGCTCCAGGTGATCTGTTGCCTTCTTCTGGCTTCTGAGCATCCTCACACATGTTACACACTCATAGACACACATGCATAAATGAAAATATGCATAAATAAAAATATTTTTAAAAAGAATGCACTTCTTTTCCTGTTTGAATATTAAAGAAGTTGATCTGTAGTAAGTTCTAGAATGTTTAGGAATTTGGCATAGGAAAGTTTCTATTACCATATCCTTTGGTTTTTGTTTGGGAAAAGTAAGCTTAGACATTTTTTTTTTCTTAATCACTTTTGTTTGTTTTTTATTTTGTTTTTGTTTTTTGTTTGAGAAAGGTTTCACAATAGCCCAGGCTAGCCTGAAACTTGAGGCAGTCTTCCTGCTTCGACTTCTGAGTGCTGAGATGACAGGTGTGAGCCACCTGTGTTATTTAGGGTTTCTATCACTGTGAAGAGACACCATGACCGTGGCAACTCGTATAAAGGAAAACGTCTAATTAGGTGGCTTACATTTTCAGAAGTTTAGTACATTATCATCATGGTGGGACATGGCAGCATGCAGGCAGACACGGTGCTGGAACAGGAGCTAAGAGTTAATACATCTTGATTTGCAGGCAACAGGAAGTGGCTTGAGCATATATGAGACCTCAAAGCCTGCCTCCACAGTGACACACTTCCTCCAACAAGGCCACACCTCCTAATAGTGCCACTCCTTTTGGGGGGGCATTTTCTTTCATACTACCACACCACCATGCCCCACTCCTCAATTCTTAAAGAACTGTATACATCTGTATAATTGGCAACTGTATAGATGTGATTAATGTCATAACATTTACAAACTAACAACTGTGTTCATTTTCATTAAAATCATTGGCCTACAACTTGAGAAGCTTCTGGAAGGACCTGGATGTTTTAGATTTGAATTTTCTTAGTCCTTATCTTCACTTTTTGCCATCTTTTATCTGTTTAGAATCTCCATAATGAATGGATCCAGTGTGGCAAGTACATCACCCAGTGTGAAATGCAAGGAGGACCAAGGGTTAAATGGACATGAGGAAAAGGAAAACCCATTCGCAGAATATATGTGGATGGAGAATGAAGAGGATTTCAATAGACAGGTAGGCAAAGGCAGAAGGCAGTCATCATCCCTGTAAGCTACTGGAATCTTTTGCTGTACTTGTAGGAACAGGGTGGCTTTTCTAGTGTTCATAAAGGCCTGACACGGAGAACCAGGGGTTCCAGATCTTAGCAGCCAGAGGCATATAGCTCAGGGCTTAGTGCAGTCCTCTGCTCTAAGTAGCAACAGTCAGAGCCAGGATTATAGGCTCCTAAATTTAGGATTATAGCTCCTAAATCCTCCTAAACCCTCAAGGAACTATAGTCTCTCCCTCCCTCTTCTGCCCTTTGTGGGTCTCTGTATTTCCCTCCCACTGTCCTTCATTGTCTCTGCTGCTTTTATGGAGTTCTTCCCTGCCCTCTTACCTCCACTGACATTGCTGCTACCATTGTTAAGGTGGTGGCTACTACAACACTTTGCTGACATGCTCTTTCTGCTGTTTGTGTTTCTCATTCTGGAAAGTCGTATTAAAACTGATAAGACAAGCCGGGTGGTGGTGGCGCACGCCTTTAATCCCAGCACTCGGGAGGCAGAGGCAGGTGGATCTCTGTGAGTTCGAGGCCAGCCTGGGCTACCGAGTGAGTTCCAGGAAAGGCGCAAAGCTACACAGAGAAACCCTGTCTCGAAAAACCAAAAAAAAAAAAAAAAAAAATTGATAAGACAAACAATAAAGATTTAAGATGCAGTTAAAATTGGTAAGACAAGAAGATACTATATCAAGGTTTCCAGTCAGGCCACAATTTCTGTACTGTAAGATTCAAGTCAAGATGCATGGTATGAAAAACATCTTACGGGGGCCTATGAGATAGCTCTGTTGGTAAAGGCAGTTGCTACCATGCCTTACAACCTCAGTTGAATCCTCAGGGCCCACGTGGTAGAAGAACAAACTCTCACAAGTTGTCCTCTGACCTCCACATGTGTGCAGTGACATATGTGCACCTCCCTCCAACAATAAACAAACATAATAAAAACTTGAAAGCTGTAATCCCTAATACTAGAATCGATGTCATTGGTTGGGTCGGGAGATACACATCCTCATGCACCTATGCATGTGGAGGCCAGATGTCAGTATTGTGTGTTTTCCTCTGTCAGTCTCTAGTGAATAAACAGAGTCTTCAGTGAATCTGAAGCTGGTGATTGGCTAGACTGGCTGGCCAGTGAGTCCTTAGATTTCTTCTGTCTCTGCCTCTAGACTGGGATTACAGGTACACACCACCAAACCTTGCTTTTTACATGAATGCTGGGGGTCCATGCTCAGGTCCTCATGTTTGTGCCACAAGCACTTTACCTGCTGAGCCATTTCCCCAGCTCCCTTATTGATCTTTTTGGGGGAAAATGTTCACTGAAATGGTCATGGTGGTGCATGCATATAATCCCAACATTTATAAGAAGCAAAGGGGATCAAGAGTTCAAGGCTCTGTTCAAAAAAAAGGTGGACAAAATATTGAGGCTTTTAGAACTAGATTGAAATGTCATATTGAGGGGTAAAGACTAAGACCTAAATAAAGAAATATCAGTTGTTTGAGGTCTCAGCAAGTAGTGGCATGTGATGGTACATACTTGTAATCCCAGCACTGGGGAAGTAGAGTCAACAAGAACAGTTCAAGGTCAGCTTCTGCTACCTATCCAGCTTGAGCCTATCCACAGGTACATGACAGCCTGACCCAGACAGGTAACAATAACAAATGTACTCTCGGGAAGTATAACTCAAGGGGCTGAAGAGACAGCTCTGCAGTCTTGAGTGTCTGCTGTTTGTGCAGAGGACTGGAGTTTGTTTTCTAGCACCTACATGGCAGCCCACGATCATCTAACTCCAGCTCCAGTAGACCCAGTGCTTTTCTTCTGGCCTTTTCATTCACCTGCACTCATGTGCATTCAACCCCCCCCCATTAAAAATAATAAAATAATTTTTTAAAGAAAGGATAACTCAGGAAAGGGAAGGATTCTTCTAAGAAGAAACACATTAGTTCTATTTGTGAATGATTTATATTCATACACAGGTAATTTTAATACTAAAGAGAGAAGAGACTTGGTTATGCTAAGTGGGGGGCAAACACCAATTCTGTGCAACTTTTGGATGTGTTGCCACTGGCGAGGCATGACATGGCATGTGAGAAGATGAAACCACTCAGTTGGGTGTTAGGGATCTTTTACATACATACTCTCTAACTGGGTTTTTTTGTTTTTGTTTTTCTGTAAGCTCCTATCATTTCCCCATGGGTATCTAATAACTAAAGGCAGAACAGGCACAACACTCATTCATGCCTCAGAGTTGAGACTTAGGATCTTTTGTTTTCTTTTCCTTTTTTTTTTTTTTTTTTTTTTTTTTAATGTTCTTAGTGCTAATTTCCCAAATCTTTCACAAAGAAAATGGAATACTGCTGTAATAAGAAATATAGATTGACATGGCAAGGTCCTAAAAGAAACAGCTATAGTAAAATACTTGAGCAAGGGAATATGTAAGAGAATGGAGAGCAGGAATATAGTGGCTTATACTTGTGGTCCTAAGATTTGGTAGGTTGAGTCAGGGGGATTGAGGTGAGTTCACAGCCAGCCTGAGCTATATACATAGTGAGTTAGTCCAACTCTGTCACAAAGAGAAATAGAGAATGGATAAATACCAAACATTTCAAACACAAAGCTATAAAATCTTATGGTTTAGAAATACTTTGTTATAGTTACTTAAGAACTTCATAACTATATAATTTATGAGATTTAAAAATGTTTGGGCAATTACAAATTTAAGATACTCTTCTTAAGCTGGGTAATAGAACATGGCTGTGATCCCAGCACTTGAGAGGAACAGGCAAGATTAGAAGTTCAAGGCCAGCCTGAGATATATGAAACTCTGTCTAAAAACAATGGAAACAATCGAAAGCTTGCTGTTAGTTTTTCTGAACATATGAGGCACAGTTGAGTAATTTGTTGTTGTTGTTGTTGTTTGATCTGTCTTGTGGAGGTAATGAGTGTGAACCTGTTACCTAGCAGGACATGGGAAAGAGATTTGGCAAGTGTGGAGCGGCCAATGACGTCATTGAAATCTGCCGAGTAAACACTGTCTGCAAAGGACTAGAAAACCCTAGATCTCTTTACTTCAGTTTGTGACCGTGTTTAGGAAGTATGGAGTTTAAATATTGTGGTTTTGTTTTAAGAGACTACTGTATTGTGACATATATTTCTAGTAATGTACCAGAAAGTGTCCTTTGTATCTCTCNAAGGTTCTAAAAGTATTTTTCTGCCTTGGGGTTATTACTAGAAAGTGGGTCAGGAGCTAATATTGGTTTTGATTTAGTTTTCAGTATCCAATTACATACTTAGTCTTTTACATGTTTCTTATAAAGTGGGAAATTTAAGAAGTTTGTTTTGTTTTTTGAATCAGGGTCTCACTATGTGGCCCTGGCTGGTCTAGAACACAGACCAGGCTGGCCTTGAACTTAGAGAGACCCACCTGTCTGTGCTTCTTAAGCATGCTGCCACATCTGGCTAGAAAGAATGCTTTTAACAAGATCAAGGAAAGAATTCAAGCTATAAAATGATTTTTCCATACCACCGTAAAAGGGAATAAAAAATAAAAGCAAGATAAAGAATCAAAAGTAATAATAAAAAAGTGCCCCATAAAGATTTATGAAGACCTGAAGTTTCTGCCATTTTGAATAACTAAAATCATGTTTTCTTTATGGTTATCAGATCAGTTACTTGTCTGATGTGATAAAATACCATTACCAAAAGCAGCTTAGGAGAGAAAAGGGATTATTTTAGCTTACAGTTCTAGGGGAGATACAGTCAGTCCAACATGGCTGGGTTGAGCAATATATAAGCATTAGCAGCAGAAGCAAGAAGCTGGCTGATCACGTTATCTGCAAATTGGAAACAGAAAAAACAAGAAATGGGATATGTCCATAAATCTGAAAGCCTGCCCTGACTGACATACTTTCTTCATCAGGGCTCTACCTCATAACAGTTCTGTGATGTCCCTAAACAGCATCAACAACTAGGGATCAAGTATTTAGAAACATGAGCCAATTGGGAATATTTCTCATTTAAACCGTAATAGTCCTTAGAAGCATCATTAGCTCTCCTGCCCATGGTTCTGACTTGCAGAGTGTGGACCTCTGAAGGGCTGGGGACCCTAGAGGGATCATCCTCTGGGATAGTACCTCTGAGTGTTCCCCTCTCTTGGCAGGTGGAGGAAGAGCTGCAGGAGCAAGACTTCTTGGACCGCTGCTTCCAGGAGATGCTGGATGAAGAGGACCAGGACTGGTTCATCCCAGCACGAGACCTGCCTCAGGCTGTGGGACACTTACAGCAGCAGTTAAATGGACTATCAGTCAGCGACAGTCACGAATCTGAAGACATTTTGGTAAGAGCCTGTAAGGAATATGGTGTTTGGAGTCATAGATGCCTGTGTAGCCCTACACCCTACATCAGATCTCTGATGCCTCTCAGCTGCCATGTCTTCACCCCTTAAATGGCCTCCCGCTCTGTGAAACTGTAGTCCTCAGCCTTCATTTACCCTGATGCTCTGCACTGGGGTAAGATTAGAAGTCTGAGTTGGGCTTCAGTAGACCACTTGATAATTGTCTTTCTCTTTCACTATCTGTATCTAATGTACTTTTGCTGTGCTAGGAAAACTGTTCCTATTAGGAGGAACACACTCCTGACAGGCCAGTTTGTATCTCTAAGATAAGTTCTTTGCCTTCTATTTTGATGTGGCTGGAATCCTGTGAGCACTGTAGTTCCCACATAGCTTGTGAGTGGCTGTGCCTTGCAGTGAGCCAAGACTCGACCGGCAAGGGACACAGAAAGATGAGAAAAATAGAGGTTCTGGTATCCAAACTGGCTTCATGGAATATTGTTTTTTTACCATGTTGATCTGTTCAATGGCTTGAAGTGCTATTTTGGAATGAATATCATTCATACATTCAGGGGAATATCCTGAAATTTAGTGGGAACCAAGATCGAGGAGCCTCACAACAATTCAATGACAGCTTGGGGTNTTAAGAATCTTCCTTCTTTCCTGAGGCTTACCAGGAAGGGTACTGGGTGTGGCTCAGTTGTGGAACACTTGNTTAGCATGTATCAGAACGGCAAAAACAAAGTTTTAAATGATTTGTTATTTTTCTCCCAATCNCTGTCCCTCTTCCCCTCTCTTTCCCTGTACTTTCATCTCTCTGCAGGACTGGGAATTTGAACCTTGTACATGCTAGGCAAGTACTCTACCAATAAGCTACATCCCTAGCCTGAAAATAAGTTTTAAAGTGTAATATGACATGAAAGCAGAAAGATGGCCATCTCTATGGGGAGGGATAAGAGGCAGGTATTGACAAAGTCAGTGTATATAGCATATGTATAAAATGTTATAGTGAAACTCATTTTTCGTATGCTAACTAAATTAATTTTTTAATCATGAAAAAAATAATAATACTATAGCTTGCTTTGAGATATGTTTTCTCTTGATTCTTATTTCAGAGCAAAAGTAACCTGAATCCAGATGCCAAGGAGTTTATTCCAGGAGTGAAGTATTGAGCTGTTGGAANCTTCCAGAAGGACTTGTCTTGTCCCCGTACCTGGGGCCAGCAATGCACAAAAAGGCAGAGCTGAAGGGGGGGTGGCAAGGGTGTGCAGCCAGGGCGGGTTGGGTTGGGAAGGTGGTTTAACTGGATACTGTGACTCTGAGTAACTAATGTGCGAGGGTACTACTCTCTAAGCCCTCTGGCATGGCTCTTATGTTCTGCTGACTTGTTCAGAGCAGTTTCCCATTTTATTTCTGAGGCGTTCTTTGGAGTTAAAGAACTGCAGTTGTTTTTCCCTTGTAAGGAATGTTCTGTTTGCATTCAAGCAAAATAAGCTGACCAAGGAAAACAGTATTGAAGAAATAATCTTCCCTGCTGTATACCTACCAGGAGCAGGGCATCTGGAGAGCTTAAGTTTGCAGCGAGGTGGTAAGAGGGAAAAACAGAACAGGAGATGTAAACCAGATGCAACACTCAGCTCCCCAACCCTGACATTTCCATGGTGAACTGGGTACCAGTGGCCAACAAAGCCCTTGTCTCCTGGCCTGAACTCTACTTAAGAAAACATAGATTTGGAAGTTCTTGGATGAATGTAACTTTGGATGGATGCAAGTTGTACATTAGAAGAGCAGGGCTTGACGGTGGCTGTCATTTAGTTGCTGCTGGCCTGGTGTTGATCATAGATGTGTAGCTGCTGTCACTCATCATTTACAGGTAAAGGTCACAAAGGGTTGCTTTGCCTTCTTGATCCATATGGGGGCTACTCCTGGCTTCTTTCCCTCACAGCTCTAAAAGACACTGTTAGCCAAAGTCTGAGANGGGCCTTTCGTTGGGTTAGTTGCATCTTGAATATTTTTGGACAGTTTTGTTTTGTTTTCCTTAGTCCCATCAATATTTGGCTCTTACAGTGTCTTAATTCCCTCAAAGATTTCTGTATTTTTTTTTCAAGGAATATGTTTTTCCAAACACTAGCAAGCTGCTCAGCTCAGTTTGGGTGCTTCTCCTGCCNTAGAGTGATTCCCAAAACCTTAAGCTACTCTGTGGAGCTACTGTTGTGAGTAGAGGTGAAGGTGGTAGTGTTGAGGGTGGAAGGACAAGTGTCCTGNCCTGTTCATACTCCCAGGACAAGGGATTTGGAGAGGCCTCAGTTTGCTGTGGCTTCGGTATGGCTGTCACTGTGCTGTNTATTAGGTCTGGAAAGATCATGTAGCTTCCAGTCTGTCAGTNCAGCATGTGGATGTGGGCAGAGACTGGAAGGAAAGGACTGGGTCTGGAAAATTAAAACATTTTCCCTTTTTCATGAGCTAGCTAGTTTTCCGACTTTCCATGTTGTCTTGGTGCCAGGAATAGAACCCAGGGTCTCACTTGTGCCAGGTTAGTCCTACTCTTGAGCTGTTCTCAACCCTCCNTTGTTGACTTGTCAACAGCCCCAGCAGTTAAACACAAACTTCNCAATTTTTCCTGTTAAAAAGTCTCATAGGATGGCATCTTGTGACAGTGGCCTTCCCCCTTAGGTCACATCATAGTGAGTAGCTCAGGGAATTTGTATGTCCAGACACACATTGACTCCCAAAGCTTCTCCCTNAAGAGAATGAAACTAGGAACTCCTAGTTCTCTGGGAGGACTTTATTCCTGCTTCAGCTTTTAGCTTGGCTTGCCACTTCTAATAAGAAGGGTATGGGTAGGACATAAAAAAAAAAAAAATTCTGCTCCATTCTCCAGGCTGTTGGAGATCAGAATGTATCAGGATTACAGAAATATCCTTGAGAATCTCCGCCTGCATACAGTGCACCCTTCTTTGAGTACCTGGCTGGGAAGCCTGTGCAAGCCTGAGGAGGTTTTGTTCCATCCTAAAGTTTTGCCCTTTGGAAGTCAAACTGCTAGGTGTGGTCCCAGAGGCCTCCCTCCCTCCTGCTGTGCTGGCTCTTTTTACTTGGATGTCAATCTTTGTCCTGGTTTGAAGGGTGCATTTGGTTAATACTAGTAGAGTGCTGTTGGGTGTACCTGAAAACAAGTGCTGGTGTGTTAGGTCCACCTNAGAGGCAGCATGCTGACTCCAGGGTTGGGATACAGCCAGAGAGATAGGTGGTCCTTAGTAACNTGTGGAATGACTTATTCCTGTGGCCCAGCTCTTCTATCATCCAGTGTTGTGAAGTAGCATAATTGTGCCCCAGACTACAGGCTCATCCTTAGAGTTTGCCAACTCAGCAGAAGAGTTTTGGGTTTTTGTGNGTTTTTCGCCCTTGAGAATTTATACNGCAATAGAAAATGTTCTCAATAGTTGCTGGTCTGGCTGGCCCCAGTTTTCATTTATTAGTGACTGAGTTCTAATTGTGATTATTTGACTCTATAACTTTTCCTTTGTGGAGGGGGAAGGGATAAAGGAATGTTTCTTCAGGCATTTTGGATTGAGTAAGAAATTGTGGAGGTAGCCAAAGCCTGGGTACTGGGGTACCAGCTCAGGGTCTGGGGCCAGTTTCTATCTATAGTGCACCTGACTTTTGGTTGTCTTATAAGCAAGCCAGAAAATAGTCTAAAGATTGGATCTTTTTTATTGAACCAGGATCTCACATGTGCTTTGCAAGCACTACACCAAGCTGCATTCTAGGCCTATGAGAGGCTGGGTCTTGGGAGCACCCCTATTTCCAAAGTCAGAAGAGCTATGATTGCTTCATTAAGATTGTAAGGCTAAAACCATGTCTTAAAAATAAATGTTTTTAGTGAACTACTAAGTATTTTCCATATTATTGNTATGTCAAGGGTTTGTTTTGACTTTAGAGAGACTAAGATGTGGTAAACAGCTCTGTGAGTTGGCACCTTCAATGAGTGAGCTGGGAAAGGGGGACAGCCAGAGTAAACCTCTTGTTTGAGGCTGTGGTAGAGGAGCATGTGACTGCCTGGCTCCCTGAGTTTGTCCCCTAATGCTAGAGGGGCTAAGCCTCTGCAGCAAGAATCTTGGTATTACATGCTATTAGTCTAGGTTTATAGGATGTCAAGGATAGGAGTTTGACTAGAAATTGGAGGTACCTATCTGGTGGAAAAGCTTATCCCAGCCACTCTCCTCTGGGAGAGCAGGGGTGGGAGGCATGAGTTTTGTCAAGTAGNGAGAGTAGAAAGGATGCTGATATGTGAAGCAGGGAGCCTGAGTGACCTGTCCATCCACAGTTGCCATGAGACTCATTGCCCCCAGGAATGGTCAGTCCTAGATGGCTCAGTGCAGTGGGTGTGAGCACCTTCCAGAGTCTNTTCTGCTACCTGGAGAATGTCACCAGACTTAGTCACAATCTGGAAGGAGGTAGATTCTTTTTCCCATGTTTAATCTTCCAAGAAGAAGCTGCTGGTGGTGATGGGAACAGAGCAGGAATCTGTCCAGGAAAACATTAGACTGCATACTACCTGCCCTCTGCCCTCATCACCCAACACACTGCTGGACCTCAGAAGTTTCCTGGGAGTCGGGACTAGGACATGAGACACACACTGCTCTCTTCAAGATGTCAAGCTTAGGAGCCACACTTCATTTCCTGCTCTCGGGGAACAGGAGGAAATTCAATAAAAGTATAATTTAAATAAAAATTTGCTGAGTTTTCCTCCCCAAATTTACCTTACTACCTTTATTTTAAAATGAATAAACATTCCAGGTTACTTAATACTATAAAGATTTTTTTTTTGGTTCTTAGGCTCAAACTCAGGACCTCACAGCTAGGCAGCATTCTACCACTGAAGCTATCCTTACCCCTGGGAAAAANNTTTTTTTGAGTCATAGTCTTGCTCTGTGATCCAGACTAGACTTGAACCTCTGATCCTCCTGCCTCAGCTTCTCCAGTGCTGAGATTATAGGTGTGGACCACCTGGCTTTACTAAATAGCTTAATATTGTACTGTCACTAAATTGTCTTTCAGTGCTGGGGGTTAAATGGAAGACTTCATGCATGGCTGAGGAAGTGTTCCAACAGCAAACTATATCCCTTGACTACCGTATGTTTTTCCTGTACAGTAGTAACATGTTTTATTCTAAACACAAGAAGAGAATTCTGTCCTGCCAGTTGTGAGCCTTCAAAAGTATCTAACAGCAGATTATGGGTCGCACTCATCTTTAATACCAGGATTTGGGAAGAGGTAGAGGCAGGTAGAGTTCTAGTTTGAGGCCAACACAGAATTCAGATTAGCCAGGTCTACATAAATGAGACTCTGTCTATAAATAAGTTAATAAAAATAAACTAGTACTTGAAAAGTAGAAACAGGGCCACTAAAACAAAACAGCTTTGAGCTGGGGTAATTCACTAATGATGCATATCATACAAATCATGAAACTCACTGGGTTTAAGTGTCTAGGTCACTGAGTTTAGGAACTTTCTTTAGTGCTGGAGAACAACCCCCACATTCATTTCTCCAGTAAGCTCTTTCATATGCTGGTCTCCAGGCCCTGGTGTGGCTAATGCACCTTTTCTGGACACTTNATGTCAATGGCATCAAATACTATAATTAATTAATTTGGCACTTTTTTGAGGTGTTCTTTCAATGTTGAGCAGTTTCCTGTTGAGTATGCTGCACTTTGTCAGCCCCTTAGCTTGGGTTTCAGCCTCTTCAGCTCCACTGGCTTTCCACCTCTACTTNGACAAGTTCTCTGTGACCTTTGAAGCATCTTTGGCCATTTAATAATGAGCACAAGTGGACAGGAAATGAAACTACTACTAGTGTCTCCCTCAGAATCAGTGTTGAAGACTGCAACTTTCTAGTCATGTCCATGGTATTAGAGTTGTACTAACTCTGCTGGATTCTTGAGGTGGTGATGTACACAGGAGGAAGNAGGGCCAAAGTGGAGATGGAGGAGCCAGTGGAGTAAAGCAGCCTGATGATGCCCAGGCTGGCACCTCCAGTAAACGTAGGTCCAGACTCGAGACTCTTGTCCCTGTTGCAAATGTTTAAAAGCTTGTTGCTCACAGGACCTTTAAAATCTAAAAACAAGCTGGAGGGATGGCTTAGCAATTAAGATTATGGCTGCTCTTGGTTCAGTTCCCAGATGGCTCATAACCACCTGAAACTCCAGTCCCAGACAATATCAGATTTTTTTCTGGTCCCTACTGGCACCCATACAGTGTACATAAATGTAGGCAAAACACCCAAACATAAAATCTGGTCCCTGCTGGCACCCATACAGTGTACATAAATGTAGGCAAAACACCCAAACATAAAATTAACAGCAGAACCCTAAAAACAATCTTCCTAAAAACACCAAAAGTGGGGGGAAAATTACTTAGAATTTCTGCTCTACAAATCAAATGGCATTTGTTTAAAAACTCAGAATAAATTCACTTGCTGAGGTACAACCTTCCTGACTAAACCTGGTTCCCTCCTTCCACATGTATGGACTGTGCAGGAGTTGGAGAGAGGGAAAACAGAACCCAGAGGTTAAAACTAGCATTGTCCACATCCAGAGCTGGTTAATCTTAGTTGCCAACTGGTACTGGGAATAAAAGTGCCTCTGGGCAGTTCAAGAGTATTTCCTGGAAGGATCAGCTCCAGAGAAAAGGCCCTCCCCCCAGGGCTGGCAGCAGCAGCCTAGCTATAAAAATCGGAGAGAGAAGTGCCCANTGTAACCACAGCCAGATGAGCAGAGGTGAGGAGCAGGCAGGCCAGCCACTTGGCCCACAGGGATTCANTGAGACAAGAAACAATAAAATGCCTTGTNTACCTACAGCTACCAAAGCCAAGGTTAAGTCAAAATTGATGCTAGGATTGTACTGTCCCCTAAATCCTACTGGGAACCTTGGAAGAGGGTGTAATAGATCTTGGGTCATTCCCCAGGAGGTGGGCATGGATACAACTTCGTTCCATCATAAGAAATTGTAACTCTGCCAAGAGGAAATTTGGGTCCCAGCTCCTGGCAGCCAAAACGTGGTGTGGAAATGGGAAGTGTGGGGCCATTATATGCTTAAAAGCCTGGTGGGTACATGTAGACCAGAGCAAGCACCTGGAGTGTATCTTTAAACCCTGAACCTGCTAGGCTAACCTGCTGGAAGTGCTGAGGACATGCACAGCAATTTGTTGAGGATACCATCTTACCGGGGAGTGGGTAAAGTGCATTTATTTTCTTCCATATGTGTTTTTAACAAAGAAGAAGCTCNTCCCTTCTAACAACTCACTGTCAGCTGGATGGGGGACGGGATGCAGCCCCTAGAAGGTATAGGAATAGAAGGCAGTGGCGTTGATGCTGTAGTCCATGGGAAGGTGGTATCCAATGTGCCTGGCTCCCAGGCTGGCACCCCCCAGTGCAGAAGAATGCTGTAGCTTCATCAGGGTGAAGCTGGAGAAGGAATTCTGGGCCTGCAGCTCTCGGCCCTGGGTCAGCGCCAGGAGAAAGCCTGGAGGGAAGAACATAGAGNAGAGATCAGCAGCTGGGGCTTCAGTGGAGATGCTAGAGACCACATGCCAAGCATCCAGCTCAGAGGCACCAGGATGCTGTAGATCCTGGGACCAGCAGCCCAAGGAACCTGTACTCAACTCCAGAGCATACAACACCCACANCTTGGTGCCAGAATCTAGTGGGGATCCTGAGCTGTTTCAGAGTGTCTAAGGGAAACCCTGCAACTGGCTGAACTGAGGCTGCCATAGTAAATTCCTTCTGACCAGAATGATGACTATGGTTACCACAGGTTATCACACACCGGGCTGAGCTATAAGGGGATGGAGAGATGGTTAAGAGCATTTGATGCTCTTCAGACCTGGGTTCAGTACCCAGCACCCACATGGTGGCTCACAATACCTGTAACTCCAGTTCTGACACCTTCTTCTACCCTCCTTAGGCACTGCACACCCATGGTACACAGACATACATGCTGGCAAAAATACCCACACAACAAAAGTAAACAAACCTTAAAAAGTGATTACTACATCATTTGGAATAGAACATCTTTTCACCAGCTCAAGAGCTAGAGCTGTACAGCTCTGCAGTAGAGCACAGGTTTAGCAAGCACACACCCCAGGAGGGGGTCACAGGGGCTGACCCCACTTCACCCTTCTTTCCAGATGTATCCATTGTTTTCACCCACACCTGCCCACCCAGACTCACCTTCCTTCAGCAGTTCCCAGCTCTTCCACACTGAGCCCACACACACAATGGGGAGGCCAAGCTCCCCTTGGAACAAGACCTGAGAAGAAGGCAGAAAATAGGACACTGCAGGCTGACCCTAAACCTTGTCAGGGCCTCGGGGATGCTTCCTCAGACCAACTTCAGTACAAGACACTCTCCCTCTAGTGGGGAAACTGAAGGTGGACTCAAGAAAAAAAAAGGGAAGGGGGAGTGGTAAGGAGGAAAACAGAAGTCATGAAAGTAAGGCAGAGAAGAGGAAAAGAATGGTTGAATCAAAAGATGTTGAGTAGGAAGACGGAGGGCCTGGAAGACAAGCACCACATGAAGTCAGTCTCTACAGATTCAGAGGCATCAAAGCACANAGAGTTTGATCTCACCATCCTAGGCCAAGGGCCAGACCTCGTCNGGCTGCCACTCACCTTTGTATCTTGCTTCAACTCACCGGGTCAATCTCTGGCAAAACTGCCACGATATGTCTGCCCAGCATCTCCCCNGCCTTCCTGAAGATGTACCGGGAAAGGGGATCTCCCTGCTGTGCACCTGGAGCAGGGAAGAGGAAGGGGCTGGAGAATACAGGAAGCAGCCTACTCTACTCTTAGCCACTCTCTCCCTTACGTAAGGCAGCAAGCTCAGGTGAAGTCAATGTTAGGTTGGATGCCCACACTGGTAAAGCAAGCCCCCTTTTCCCACCATTCCAGGTACCTCCCCTTCCAGTGCCCTGCTGGAAGCAGCTCACTAAGCTTTGAGAAGATCCTCCCCCACCCCACTAGAGCAGTAGGACTAGACTCCAGTGAACTATTAAACCATATTACTGTGTCTGTCCCCATGAGTCTATCAGCCCTGCAGACAAGGGACTCTATCTTAAGGGGTATCTACTGATACCCCTGTTTGTGACCAGCAACAATATGCTGCTGGCCAGCCCAATCCTGGCTGGTATTTTGACCTTAGTCCTGACATAAGTCCTGGGGCCAAGGAATCCAAGTTAAAGAGGAGCAGACCTCACAGTGAAAACACAAGGTGTGACATGCAGGCTCCTCCCAAANCCAACACAAGCTGCCTGAACTTTCCAATCCCTGCTTCTGTGAACTTGCCCAACAGACACACTTCAGGTTCTCAAAGCCAGGCCTGTGGATTGCACCAGCCACTTGGCCACCAGGGAGAGAAACAGACAATCCAGTGCTGTCTGGTCCCACCTTCACCCTATCCACCACACCAAATTGAGCCACAGACTCCAGGGTACTTGGTGAGACAGCCTTAACCATGCACCACCCTTCCATGAGACATGTTTTTGGGAAATCAAGCTACAAACAAGCCGGCACCTGCAGTACCTTCTGCAATTTTCTGGCAAAACCCAGCAAACTTGGATTTATCAAAGTCCCTATACAGGTGGGTGAGGATTCCTAGCCGATCCGGCACCTGAGGAACACAAGAGGAGACACAAGCAATCTACAGACACAGAAAACCCCTAGTCTGTCACCCCAAGTGGCCTTCCCAGTGTCTATTGGAATGACTAAAATATTTTGAGACACTTTTTTTAAGCTTTAAAAATTAGGGGAATTTGAGATTTATCATTTGAGTAGTTTTGTTTTCCTCAAGATCAATTTCACTGAAGGACTAAAAGATTGCTTCAGTTAAAGAGCAGTCTCCTACGGTCTCTACTTAGAGCAGCAGACCAAAGGTTCTGAGAAGTGCTGCAACCAAGAAATGGATCCCTTTCCCAAACTCTCTTCCTCCACCACCACCAATCTAACAAATCACCTTTCCAAGTCCCCAAGAATACAGAGATTCTCCAGAGTACATTTAGTGGGGGTGGGATACATGTATCTACAGGAAAATTACAAAGTGTTTCATACACTTGTCTCTTTTGGCTTTGCTTAAATGTTTGCAAAAATGCTGAAATTCCTGAGAGGAAGTGGCAGCCACATTACTCTGCATCCTGTCCTTACCTACCACTTCTCCACCTTGCTGTTCTGACCACCTGGAGACCCCCATCCCCTTCTGCAGATTCCTCCGTGTCCTACACTAGGTGTACAGGACTGGGGGTTAGGCAGTACCTGGAAATAGTTGAACATGGCCTGCTTGACATAGCCAATATCATGAGGCGCTGCCTCCANGTTGTCAATGGAGTCAAACACGATTTTCACGGCTTGGTGTGAAATCCAGTAGGCTTCAGGAGCAGAGGGCAAAGAAGACAACCAATCACCAAGAAGGACTCTCAAGACCAGTTAGAAGTCAGTGATGAGTCAATCAGTGGCTCCCAGTAGGGTGGGAAGCTTTTAACCAAACTATCTGACAGACCCAGAAAAGGGAAAGCTGGTGGGAAGACTGAGTAGGTAAACTTGTCACACTGGCTCCCATTCAAAGACAAGGGTGGCGAGCTGTCACACACAGCTGCAATTATAGCATGAGCTGGACCCAAAAGCCACCAAAGAAATGTATACATGCTGCCCCAAAAGTAGTGTCAGTGGAAGTGTTTCCAGACCCCTTTCCCACTGGCAGAGAGACTCTGGACAGCNATGGCCTTAAGCTTCAGTTTGAATCTTTCCCTTAGGTCTCCAAAAGTCAACAGAAGAAGGCTGCACCACCATGCCATAAACTGAACCTTGGGCATGAGAGGCTACTGAGGAACAAGATGGTCTGTGATTCTCCCAACACTACCCTGTACTCTGAAACAGGTTTAGGTGCTATTTAGGGACACCTGTTTAGGTTTAGGNCNGAAAAGGGAGAGGGAGGGGATATGTTCAGGCCCTATGTGTGCTCACCTGAGCCCTCATCTCCCATCATATGGCCCCAGCCGCCACAGCCACTCTCGGAGCCATCGGGGTTGACAAGCCTACAGTTGGAGCCTGTCCCAGCGATGAGCACAATCCCACCTGGGGAGAGGGCATGGGGGCTCAGTGTGGCCAAGAGCCCGCATAGAGCAGCAGCTTCCCACTGCAAAAGATAGGACAGAAACCAGCCCCACGGTGGAGGGATCACCACCCAGCCTCCCAGAGCAAACAGCCCACTTGCTTCTGTCCAGGGGATGGAGGAAGAACACAAGTCTGCATCTCTTTAAGGGAACATGGCTCCCTGCCAGCTAGACTTCAAATGATCTTGGCTTTACTGAGTACCTAATGCCTGAGACTATGACAGACTCTGTTCTTACAGTGACCATCAGCTCCCTAAATCATACAGACAGCCACTCCCACTTCTACAAAAGTGAAACCCTTCCACTTCTCAAAGACGGAAGGCCTGTCAAAAATCAGAGCCTAGGCCAGTTTCATTTTTGAGATGGTGTCATAAGGTAGCCCTGGCTGACCTAGGACTTATTTATGTAGAAGAGGCTGGCCTTGAACTTGCAGTGATCTGCCTGCCTCTGTCTCCTGAGAGCTGGAGTAAAAGGCGTTCACTGACATACCTAGTGAGACTCAGTTATATATCAGCATACTACCACACTTTCTCCTCAGTACCCTCATCTTCTGCCCCCATAGATTCTACNCCTCACTTCCCACCCAGACACTTATCCTGCCCTCCTCCTATGTCCCCTGGTCCCTGGTNTAGCAAGGGTTTTAATATGCCCAGGATAGGACAGCTGGGAGAGAATAACAGTGGCTGCCTTCCAGATATTTGTAAGAGAAGTTTCGCCAGTTATAGATAAGAAGATTTCTCCATAAGACAGCCCATTCTCAACCCCACTCCCCCCTCACATCCTCACCATCCGGTGTAGCTGTGGCGATGGAACCTGCTGCATCAGTGGTGATTATGTAACTTTCACTCAGGTAGGGAAATCGGCCCCTCAACTCCTCTATCAGGAGCCTCACTGCATCCTCCTGCTCCCCACCACTCAGAGACAGGCCCTAGGCCACAAGGGAAAGGAACACGCTGAGCAAAGAAGGGAGGAAACAGCCTCAGACCAGCTCTTTTCTTAACCCCTCCTGACACCCATATGGACATACTCTGCCTCAACCGCTCTAGCCCCTCCCACAGTAAGCCCTGAGAAGGTCATGCCTGCAGGAACAGCCTGGCCTAGGGAAGGGTGGAAGAAAGGAAGACACAGGCAAAGGAGCAAGGTGAGGGGATATGGAAAAAGCAGCTTGGCTTGACATACATGGGACATACATCTGGCTGTGCCTGCACATCTCCCTTGCATATCTGGGAAGTAGCCACAGTCACAGCAACCTGGGAGGAAGAAGAGCTAACATTTAAAGAGCCCTCCAGGCTACAGGGTGCTGACCATTTTGGAATATATCACATTATCTCACTTTCCCAACAACTCTTAGTNTCTGTATTTGCAAAATGAGGAACCTGAGGCTGAGAGAAGGTAACTGACTTAAGGGACACTATACTGGGTGGCAAAGCTGAGATTCAAATCAAGGTACCAATGGTCTCTGGAGCCCCATGTTCTTAAAAAACATTCTCAGCTAATAGATGACCACTGAAACCACAAGAATTGACAAGATCGAGGGTCCTGGCCCTACAGACCTTTTCCTCTCNTCATCAAGCTCATCTAACCCCACTGGCCACCTGCTTCAGCACCACTGATGGCCCCAGCTCCAGCTGACTCACCAGGCTTCGAAGCGGTACCCGAGGATCCACTCCAGCCTTCTGTTTGGCCGTGGTCACCATCTCGTTGATCCTCTCCACACACTTGTCTGTGCCAATCAGCTGGCCCCAACAGGAAAAGAGGAGTTAAAAAGGCTTGCAGGACCTGTACTGCCCCTACCAGCTGCTAAGAGACCCAGCCACCACCTGAACAAGAGTTATAGCACATTAAATAAGAGCCAAGCCCTCTGGTCCCCTCAGGATGGCTTTCTACCCAGTGGTTTGTGCTCAGTCCATCTGCTTCTGACAGGATCTTCCCATCCTCAGAAAGTAAAAGGGCTTTGGACCGTGTGCCTCCCCTATAAAACACAAGAGGGGAGGAGACTCAGTCCTGCTAAACCTGCTAAACAGAGCCAAGCTTGCATAGTAGTCCCTTATTAGAGTCTAGGGTGGAGACAGCTTCAGCAAACCCAACCTCTACTCCCAAACCTACCTGTTTAGCGCCTGCTACACTCAGCTCATTTTTCCCTGGTAGGTCCTACTTCCCCAGCAAGATCCCACTTGCTCTTCACCTAGACCTTACAACTTGTCTGATGTAGGCTTCTCCACACATTAGTAAGCCCTAGTTAGCAGGACTGCTCTGAATTAAGAGTGTATTAAGTTGTTTCGTGTCTGCTTCTCATTATGAGCTCCACTAGGTGCAGCTCCAGAGTGATCGATTCCCTATCCTCCTAACCGGCNCAGAGCCTGACCAACTTAGGGTAAATATATCGGAGGAGAAAAGCAGACCTCTGCTCCTCTCACAACAGCTAAGAGCCACTTTCGAGACCCATTTCCTGTCACCAGGGTCTTCAAGACACTTACGAGAAATCATCACCAGGCAGGGAGAAATTTATNCAGACCTCAGCAACTAAACCCTCTGGAGTTAAACTCCTGGGGTAAGTGGTATAGAGGAAGAGTGACATTAGGAGGGGTGATGTCCTACTGATCAGCACTTCCTGGAATGTAAGATTCGATGATCCAACTCAAAGAGGGCATCAAGTTCAGAGGGGATATTAATGCACGAGACAGCAGACTAAGAATCCAAAATCACTTCTTGACAAATTAGGGAAAAGTAAGCTCTACCTTCCAGATGAATATAACGAAGCTAAGTTTAAACTCCTACATTCTGCTGAGGGTTTTTCCTTGTTTCTTGCTCACCCTTGTTCTTGCTTTACATATATGACAANTGAGGCCCAGAGAAGGCAGACGTCTCACCCAAAAGCCATGCCCAGCAGAGCTACTTCCCAAAGTCCAACAGACCAGTTTCTCAACAGGAGAATGTGGGAACCAAGGGCCTTTGGGGCCGACAGCCGTGGAGGGTCCCAGTCACCAGGACAAGACAGTGAGTGTTCTGGTGGCAGCTGCTCAACTCTGGGTTCCCACAAGCATAAATCTCAATCTGGGCTTCCGCCTCTTTCCCATGTCCACCCGCGACCGGCAACTTCCCACCGACCCCAGCTCTGCACAACTCTCTCCACGCTGACACAAGACGGCGGGAAGGCGGCGGCCGGGAGGGGCGTGGTCGCGCCGTGGAGCACAAAGGCACCGGGCGTGGAGTGGGCCGCCGCCCCCTGACCGGCCGCTCCCTACGGGACGGCCTCGGCCGGTCCAGCGCTCACCCTTCCACGCCGCCATAGAGCGCGGCCATGGTACCGCCGCCACCGCAGGTCTCTTGGTGGCAACCTCCCTCTCGGTAGATTCTCTCTGCCCGCCGCGGACCCGCCCCATGTCATGTGACCACGGCGCGCATGCGCAGGGTGCGGACGGTCCAGCCTCCGTCGCCAAGGCTGGCCAGATCCAGCCCCTCTTTTCCAGGTCTGTGCTTCCAGGCGGAGGCNGAACCTCAGCTGAGGAGCCTGGGAAGGTGTGCGAGGGGACGCCGGAAGCAGCTGGCAACCGCGCGGTTAATTATGGGGCGCGCACGCGCAGACGCATGCCGAGGCACGCTCAGAGTCTGGCGGAAATGCCTGAGAACTAGGACCCGGAGCCAAGCTTTAGTCCCCCGCCCTCGAGCGCAGCCTGGTGTCTACGCTGCGCTGAGCACGGAGCCGGCTACCGGGCTTTGGCCCCAGGTTGCTGTCAGCACTGATCTAGCGGTGGTGGGGCTCAATAGATCCGAGTTCCGTGCATGTCAGCAACCGCTCTACAGGTGAACTGAGCCTAGCCTGTTCTTTTTGGACAGTGTCTCTTCTGTGTAACCCAGACTGGCCTGGATCACAATTCTGGCTCAGCCTGCTAAAAGCTGGTATTCACAGACCTTACTTCTGGACACCACCTGCTCCACTATTCTAAAATATGCAATGGAAGAGAAGGAGCAAGATGCCGTCAGGTCTGACAGAAGAGTGGTTTCTGTGTGCCACCCCAGCCTCCTCCAGGTGGTTCTAGGCCTGCTAGTGCCCTCTTCTCTCCCGTCTCCTCAATAAACCTCTGGGCCCTGTTGTGTGGTGGGACTCCTGCCGTTTTTACAACAGCTAGGGGCAGCTTCATAGCCAGGAGGACTGTCTGCTGCCCTTAACATTTCTTTGAGACATCAGATGGAGTCTCCATAGGGCTACCCTGCCTCCTGTCCAACCTCTGCCCTCCGTGCCTGCCTCCTGTGGAAAAATCTCTAACTAGGATCCTCTTTCCCTGACAGTTAATTGGCCCTGGTTGTGTTTTGGTGTGAATAGTTGGGAAGGTGGGCACACAGGGTCTCATGTATTGCAAACTAACCTCAAACTCTGGCTGAGGATGACTTGAAACTCCTGATTCTCCTGCCCCCACTTCCCAAGTGCTAAGATGTAAGTTTTTGGTGTAGGCATACTTTTTAAGATTAATGAGTGGACTCTGTACTTNACTTCTTACCTATTTGAGTCAGTAAAACACCAAATAACTCAAGAATAAAAACAATATTACTACCTGATAAAGAAACTAGAGGGAGGGTCTTAATGCCCACTTGAGACATTTCTATTTACAGTACATCAAAGCTGGAAAAGATTTCATCCAACAACAATTTTAGAATCACAGCTAGTTGCATTGGATTCAAACTGAACTGAAGTTTTAGCAGAATGTGAAGTCGGTGAATTTTGAAGGGAAAGTTCCTTTTTTGTGCTGGTGTAATAAATGAGTGTTGGGTGTAAGAGCCAATCTTAAACAGTCTTATTAATTGAAAACACCAGGCCAGGTATTGGGGTAAATTCTGAATGGTCAGAGAAACAGAACAAGCCACAGCCAACCTCACCTTGCCAACTCCTCAGCTGATCTTGTATCCTCAGTCTGCAGGCTTTTGAGTCCTCTCCCGAATGAATCTCAGCTCAACTGTTGTTCAAAGCGTGAAAGCTTAAGAGGCCTCTAGTTCCCGGTCCTCATGCCTTATATACCTTTCTGCTTCCTGCCATCACTTCCTGGGATTAAAGGCATGTGTCTTTCCCAAGCAAGACATAGATCTCAAGTGCTAGGATTAAAGGTGTGTGTCACCATTTTCTGGCCTCTATGTCTAATCTAGTGGCTGTTCTGTTCTCTGACCCCAGATAAGTTTTATTAGGGTGCACAATATTTTGGGGGACATAATATATCACTACAGCTGGGTCCTATTTGTGATAACACTCAAGTGTGCTTTTGTGTTATTGTTTGGATTTTGCCACTTTTTATTTTATTTTATTTAAATAACATTTTTTGTGTATCCACAGTACCCCCTCCCTTCTCACCTCCTGGTAGCCCCTCCCACACACACACTTCCCATATACTCCCCTCCATTTCCACTCCTTCATTCAGAAAAGGGCAGGCCCTCTCATGGGCTTGAACAAAGCATGACACATCAAGTTTAGGTAGGACCAATCTCTTCCCTGTTGTGTGATGTTTTTATTGTGTTCTGACAAATAAAGCCTGCTTGGAGTCAGAGGGTGGAGCCAACCACTAGCTGACCAAAATTAACCATAGAGGTTTGGAGGACTGTAGACAGAGAGGAGACAGGAAGTAGTAAGACAAGGCCNAGAGAGGCTCTCAGCCCTTTTGGACAGAGTAANGGTAGAGATAGGAAATGACTGGTGGGTGCTCCCTGCTTCTTTGGTCTTTCAGGTTCTTACCCTGATATTTGACTCCCAAGTTTTTATTGATAAAGATTAATTAGATAAATGCTTTATCTGGGGCCCAACATTTGGGGCACAAATTCACGAGATAGTCGCTTGCCTGTGGCTTTGCAGCTGCCCACACCTGCAGGAGCTGCATGTGGGAGTTGCACCCTCCGCCGACTGGCTTTTCTTTTTCTTCCCCAAGCCCTCTTAGTGAATCTGGGATTTTCTGTTCCAACCTCTCTACAGCAATCTCCATAAGCCCCAAACTCCACAGGTGCCTGGGCTCCAAACACCACTGGGGTTAGCCCCTCACCACTGGCCANCTCTGCCTTCAGGCAACTCTGTACTCTCACTTCCTGCCTGTCACACNTGCTGCTTTCACACATTCCCCTGTTTCTGCCTTCCAGACAGCTGGCTTTGGCTCCTTTTCACGGGGGTTCTGGGCTTTCCCTCCTCAGGCTGCTGATGCACGATCAGAAGCAGCTATCCTCAGCCAGGCTGTACACTGCCTATGTTCTCCACCCAGATGTGCTACACATCAACAGTTAGCCTTACACTTCACTGTCATCATCAGCAGATTTGGTGAGACAACTTGGAATTCTTAAAAGGGGGAATTAGTTAAAANAAGAAGAAAAAGAGAAAAGAGTTTTTTCCCCCACATTAAAAATTGGAAACAATAATACAATGGAGGGAGTTAGGTCTCTGTATGATTCCACAANGGATGGTTTGAAAGTGGAACAATTAAATGAGGAAATAATTAACATAGTTGGGGTTTACATAATGNCAATTATAATCGTTATCTGTTTGGTAATTCTTGTTTTATTCCTTAAAAAATTGGTTGATATCAGAGCCAAGATACAGACCTTAGAAAAGGTTACTAAAAAAAATAATGCAATTTTGACTGATAAGTTACAAGCCTTAGAAAAATTTATTAAAACAGATAGTAGAGATATTCAGGCAAAGACAAAGGAATTTAAAGGAGAACCAACCTCACCATTACATTATAAAATTAGGGAGGGGTGGCCCAATGTTATTACAAAACCAAGCTTATGTTATGGAGAAGTTAAATATAATCCTATAGAAATAATAGATTTTAGGAGATTTAAGGAAGATGTTGTTTCATATGGTTTGCATTCACCCTATGTGAAGTGGATATTTTTTTTTTCTTTTTGAGACAGGGTTTCTCTG
>LZPO01034893.1:178624-194725 GCA_001675575.1 Neotoma lepida | reverse complement strand
CCAGAGCAGGAGCTTGTCGCCCAGAGATTTCACATAGTTCTGACAGCCTGTCAGACCACCTTGCAGGAGATCCTGGAGCCAAGACATTGAAGACTCAATGATGGGCAGACCACACCCTCGACAGGGCTGCTTAGCTATTACCCTCTACTGAAATGTAAACTTCATGTCTGTTCCCTGAAAGATGGACTTGGGAGTTGTTAGACCTCATTGTTTTGTTCCTCTTCCACACTGAGTAAGTCTCCTTTCTCTGCTTTTCACTCCCACTTGTCCTTGTAGTTGGCATCTTGAGGACAGTGGTCAATTCTGGTTTGTCAGGGAAGCCAGAGCCCAGGCTGTGACTGTGACCACACTGAACAGGCAGACATGTTTCCAACTGCCACCTAGTTCTNCCACTGGTGGTGGAGGGAACATGTTCCAAGACTGGTCCTGTCTTCCTGGCTTGTGGCTGTAATGGCCTCATAAACCCTTTCATTCCAGAGATCTTTCAGTCTTTAGACCTTTGCTTTAACAATATGCTAGGGCCTGACCACCCCCCTCCAGCTTCTTGTCACTCCCCCTCAAACCCTGTGCACCTGTCTTGTCACTTTTCTTCTGCTCTGATATGACACCATGAGACAGTTTATAGAAGGAAGAGTTTATTGGGAGCTTACAGTTTCAGAGGGTGAGTCCATGTCCATCATGGCAGGGAGCATGGCAGCAGGCAATCAAAGTGTGGCTCTGGAATAGTAGCTGAGAGCTTACATCTTGAGGCAGAAAGAGGAAGCTAACTGGGGATGGCATGGGCTTTTGAAAACTCAAAGCCCACCCCCAGTGACACACTTCTTCCTAGTGTGTGTCTCAACAGAGGTGGCCAAAGAAAGAACAAGACCANACCTCCTAATCCTTCCCAAATAATTCCACCAGCTGGGGACCACACATCCAAATATATAAGCCTGTGGGGCCATCTTTTTCAAACCATCACATGGTTTTGTTGGGCCTGGCACATGAGAAGCCAGCACTTGAACAATGATAAGAACCTCTGAGGACATTTGAGGACTAGTCTGACAAGGATGGGGGTGGGGACTGGTACACCGGGTAACTTGGACAAATGGATCANACATCATTTGTGTGTGCCATGCAGCGGTCAGAGCTTCCATAGTTTGCTCCTCACCCCCTCCTGGGATTGTGCTCTGGTTAACTTGCCACAGAATACCAAATAATAAACTTACTCACTTCATGGACCACCACAGGGAGGACTGGCCCCCTTAGCGGAGGGCGGGGGCACTACACAGAAGACCTCTACAAGAGGCATGGTATGTGTTTGTAATGGAGAAGAGTGGATGGAAACACTTCTGCTATGGCTCCCACNGCCCTATACTGTTTCTGGGAGGCCCTGAGAGCTGACAGGGAAAAGAGGTCAGGTATGTGAGGGAAGAAGAGCCTGATTCTCCAGGTCTACTGGTGTCTGATCTCATCTGAGTGTCTCTCTCTCATTACCATTCATTGCTGCAGACTGGGAAGACAGGGCAGCAGAGGTCCACTGCTGAAGTGGACCCTGTCCACAAGTGCATGCAATGTGTGTGTGGTGGGTGCTATCAGGCCTCCCTGGCTGGCCCTCACTCTCAAAACTCCTTTCAAGAGGCTATGAAATCACTCCTGGCTACGGTNCTCGGCTACTCCTCTGATCACCACTAGAGGGCAGATGTCAACAGCTCCAACTAAGGGATTTTTGCCATCACGACCCCAGCTTTCTTATCAAGGCTGAATCTGATTCCGAGTAGGGACTTCAGCTCGACTCAATGTCCCTCGTCTTAGACCAAGTGGATGTGTGAGTCTGTGAGAATGTTACAAGGTGAGTTATTAAAGGCACACTGTAGGGGAACAGAGGTGGCCGAAGAAAGAACTGTGAGACGTGTTCACATGCCCTTGCAAGGATAAAGCTAGAGAGGAAAGAGGAAGCCTGGAGCTGAGGCAGGACCCAGCCCCTGGGCTGAAATGCCATAAATGGACAGGCAGAAACAGCTGACCGAGGAAAAGCACACGGTATCTGGAGCCAGGCTGTCCAGAATCAAATCCTGGCTCCTCCTTGTACTAGCTATGTGGATTTGGATGGGAATTGAAGCTCTCTGTGTCTTGGTTCCTTGTCTGTGAGACAGAAACAGTAATCGTAACATGTGATGCTAACTGGGTCAGTTCATCCAAATCACTTAGGACCATATCTGGCACAGGGTTACAGAGTGGGAATTGCCAGCACTTAGCATCTTCTGACCTTGATTTTAGCAAAAAGGCTAAGAAGTGATTTCCAAGGAAGAGATCTGTATAGAGTTGAGCTAGNTACCTTCCTCTCTCCACACATTCAGGTATAAATGTGTGATGAGTAAAAGTGAATGGGTTCTCTGCAACCTCCGAATGAGAACATGTGCCAAATAGGTTCTGCTCATGACTAAGTCAGCCATCTGTTCTGTCCTCTGCAAGAGCAACATGGGCTTTTAACCACTGAATCATCTCTCCAGCCCAATTCCTTTGTTTTTGTTTTGTTTAGGAATGTGCCCTTACTTTATGAATCAAGAAATATGATTCTGTGTGTGACATGGTGGCACACCCCCACGATTCCAGCACTCAGTAGGTGGAGGCAAGAGGATCAGGAGCACCACGTCATCTTAGGCTACATAGTTAGTGTGTTCAAGGCCAGCCGGGGCACATAAGACTGTTTAAAAAAAAGAAAAGAGCTGAGTGTGGTGGTCCACACCTCTAATCTCAGGATTTGGGAGGCAGAGGCAGGATCTCTGTGAGTTCAAGGTTAGCCCGATTTACATAGCAGATTCCAGGACTACATAGAGACCTTGTCTTAAAACAAAACAAAACAAAAGTTTTATTTTGCCCTAGCATGGTGGCACACATCTGAAATCCTTCCAGTTGAGAGGCGGGGATAGGAGGACTGAAAGTTCAAGGCCAGTCTGAGCTATGAGACCTTGCCTGAAAATAAGGAAGTCTAAGTTAAGAAGCATACCGGCACTCGGAGCTTGCCAGTGTCAGCCACTAGGTGGTGCTCTTTCAGATAACCGCCTGCGGTGTCGCAGGTGCCGTCAGTGCTTAGTGGTAGCCTTACTTAATCCCGATGCAAAGGTGCAAACCTGTACTGCGTAGGAGAGAACTAAGTCTAGAGGGAGAGTTAGGATTGAAGGTGACCATTTAAAGGCACCCAGGATTCCAGACTATGCGGCTTCCTAGTGTGTGACCTGAGATACGGTAACTTCCCTCTCCCAGAAAAGTCATGACTGTGCAGAGCAGGATTGGAGGACTGGACTAGGTTTGGTCTCAGTAACCTGGGCTCAGTGTGGGCTCTCGGTGCAGGGTGCAGCGCGAGCTCGATCCTCCGCGCCGGTTGGCGGCGCTCGCGGGCTTGGCGGGGGCGCACGGGTGGCGATGCTCCGCCCGGCTCCTCTCGGCGTCCGTGGGGCGGGGACAGTACGGCGGCGGNCGCTCAGTGTCGCGGGAGCCGGACCGCGCAGGCCCGTCCCGGCGCCCGGGGGGCGCCATGTGGTTCATGTACGTGCTGAGCTGGCTGTCGCTGTTCATCCAGGTGGCATTCATCACTCTGGCCGTCGGTGAGAGCGCTGACCCGGACCGCGCGCGCCCTGGTGCCCCGAGCCACCAACCGCTGCTGCGCTTTGCAGCTGGGTGCGGGCGGCCCCGAGCTGGTCCTGCTGGACCTCGGCCGAACCCTCTGGAGAGGATGCATGGTCTCCGAGATGCATTCTTGCTTCCGGGGCCATGGACTTGCCCCCTCTACCTGTCCCGTCTAGCAGGGGCTGGGAAAGGCCCCTGTCTGTCTCACTCGGCTGTGTGCTAGCGTACTGCGCCCGGCCTGTAAGCTAAGTGTTCTGCAGGTATTGATTGAGTAACTGAAGTTTAAGGTTNCTGGGCCAGAGATTAACCCTATGTTGTGCAGTCAAATCCAGTCTTTCTCTTGTCCTGACAGAGTTCTACTTGTGCAGATGGGAAGGGTATCACAGGGGTGCTTTGGCTTCTTCCTGACTTCCTAAGTCTGGGGAGGGTTGGTGGGGACTACGGGATGAGCAGACTGGTAGGAGTGGCCCTGGCTGAACTCTTCCTGTTTGTCCCCTCCTGTGACACCCCCGCCAACACAGCGGCTGGACTGTACTACCTAGCAGAGCTGATAGAAGAGTATACAGTGGCCACCAGCAGAATCATCAAATACATGATCTGGGTAAGTGGCAGCTTTTCCCTGGAGTCACCCTGGGCTTGCTTGCCCCGCCTCGGAAGCAGGAAGTGGGGGCTGTTTGGTTTGGAACGGCTGTGGTGCTGTGAACCCAGGCTCTGAGGCTATCCCTCTTAGCTCCCTTGCCCTGCACTCTGCCGTTTGGGTCTGCACTCCTGGGTCCAGATCCCCCCGGCCCTCCATCCTCATGTAGCATTGCTCCACAGCCTACTGCCATTCTTTAAGGTGACAGTGAAGCTATTGCAATGACAGGTATTCGTGGTTTGCCTTCACGTGGCGATTTCCCACTGTATCCGCTGTCTCCAGCCCCAGATCCCCAACCCCAGTTCAGGCTTAGAACTTACAGCGAAGTTCTAAGTTTGTAATGCTTATTTATTGCCCTCTTTCTAATCAGAGTGATTTGTCCTAAGGGAGCATGCCTGGCCTTTCTCTAGCCTCATGGGAGGCTCCTTTTCCTGAAGATGTGTTNCCTGCCGCTGCTAGCGAGGCTGTAGGCAGGCTTTTCTCCAGCAGTTGTGAGAAAGGTTGAGGTTGCTGTGGGAATGTGTGTGGACAGAAAAGTTCCTCACCTTTCACTCACCTACTGTCTGCAGCTACTTTCATTCTGCACATAGCCTGGGGTTGTAGTTTGTGTAAAGACGGGGCNGCAGCCAGTTCATTGGCTCAGCCTGTGGGTGTGGTNGGTATGGCAAATTAGACCTTTCACCACTGACAGCTGAAGCCTCTCTCAGGCTGCCGGCTGGATTCCTTACTGAGTTAATGGAATTGATTCAGTAGATCATGCTCAGCATTCAAGGAAAATAAGAAATAGGGGGGTGGGGTGGGCATGCATGTGGCCTGTGGTTAGATCCCTAGCTCGAAAAATTATAACTGTAAAGACTAGGACGACAAATTGAGTGTGAGCTCTGTCATGCGTATGGATGGGTGTGTGGTGGAGTCCTGTGTAAAATGTTTTTTCTTACTTTGGATCACTGTCAAAAATCTTTTAGAAGTGACCTTTAAAGATGCCACCTTTGACAGCTGAGTGTGCCTGTGAAAGTGACTGTGTTGCCCAGAGCAGGCTGGGGCTGGGAGTACAGGTGGTCCGAAGGCCCCCTGCAGCAAGTGCCTCTGCCTATTTCAGTTCTCCACAGCCGTCCTGATCGGCCTCTACGTCTTTGAGCACTTCCCCACCAGCATGATTGGCGTGGGCCTTTTCACCAACCTCGTCTACTTTGGCCTCCTCCAGACCTTCCCCTTCATCATGCTGACATCACCCAACTTCATCCTGTCGTGCGGTGAGAGGGGACAAGCAGAGAGGACTTGATGTGATTGGATGTGGGCCCTCCAACCCAGACACTGAAGGGGGATACTGAGGAGGGGAGCAGCTAAGAAGCTGCTGAGGTCCTCCAGGAGGCTAGGCTGGGGGAAATGGGGAAAATGGATTCTTATTCCTGAGGACCCTAGAGCCTNTCTCTNCCCAGGGCCTAGCCCTCATCAGGGGAGGGNCTCCAGCCAGGAGGACCTTATCAAAAAGGCAAGGTAGAGGGAGGGCTTGGGAAAGTAGAGAAGGCACAAACTAGGCTGAGTGATTCTCACCTTTAAGAAGCCACTTGGGCCTTTTGAAAAGCATGGCGCTGGCTTGGCAGATAGACAGCTCCTGATCACAGAGATGACATCTTGGGGCTAGCTGCCTTTCCTTACCGCCTCCGGCTTGGGTCCTGCCTTCATGCCTTGGCCCCATCACTACTTCCTGTCCCTGAAAAGTCATGTCCCATCCCTGGGCCTTTGCTGTTTTGTTAGACCCAGTTGGTTCATGCGGTGGTCACAGATGTACACAGATGTTCACGAGAGAGGTTTTAGACAGTGGTCACGGGCACGGCAATTTCTTCTTGCCATAGCCTGGATCAAGATGGCAGGTGGTGTGGGGTTAGCTTTTAGTTACATTTCTGTGTCTAGGGAAATTCTTAATGTTATCCACAGAAAGGCATATTGTTAGAGTTGGGCATCTCTCAATGCCAGGTGTGGTTTTACCTCAGAATTTGTTCAGCACCAGGTCCCTTGTGTGTCTCCCACAGAGGAGCGCTGGTCACCAGAAGACTCCTCTGGCTTCCTTATGTCACTTGGCCTGCCATTTGGATGCCTGAGTGAGTTTTTCTGAGGGACTTTGTGGGCACCAGGTGCCATCTAGTGTCCCTTAGCCTTGTTCATGACATAGCAGAATGCTGTCTTCATGGTGGAGGGGAAAAGTGAGACATGAAGTTGTGAGGTAGGTATGGGGGTGGACTTTCTGATGCCTGCCCTTGACCCTGCCATGGAAGCAGCTAGGGCTTTGTGCCTCNGAGCAGCTGTCTCCTTACTTGCTCTTTTTCATGAACTTGTTCACACTAGGGAAGAGTATATGGGCCAGAGCGTACCAGTATAGACCTGTGTGCCTCTTCCCATCCTAGCTTTCCAAGGAACCCTGACTGTACTATGTCTCTAAGGAGGCCTCCTCCCTGCTGTACAGTGTGGAGTAGAGTCTGCCATGGTGTGTGCTCTGCCTGCCCATGTCCTCCCTCACCTACTGCTCTTGGGAGAGCAATGGCATGATCATGGATTATGTAACANACAAAAAACATGTTTTATAACATGCCAGAATTGCAGTCTACCTTTTGATTCTATTCTTGCTGCCCTCCACACTGAGAAAGTTGGGGCTGAGCACCCATTCTTAACAGATGGGCACTGAGTTCTAGACAGAGCCATGTTGTGAGTTGGTGCAGTCAAGACTTGGAGCTCCAGTTTTGGGGCCTTCTAGATTTGGTGAACACACAGTGATCAGACTCTTCATCCCCACAGGGCTAGTGGTGGTGAACCATTACCTGGCATTTCAGTTTTTTGCGGAAGAGTACTATCCTTTCTCTGAGGTAAGGTGTCCCCAGCGTCTAGCACATATATGCNTAGTAGCAGAGATGGAGGAGTGAAGGGACTTACCTGATCTGCTTTGTGAATGTAGCTGTGATNGAAAACTGGCCTCATTCAGGAACCATGTTTTTTCAAAACAAAGACCATAGTGATTTTGGAAGGCTGTCTGAGGAACAGAAGGGATCCCTTTGGCTGAGGTGGAAGGACACTGCCCCCCTTCCCACCATGAGTCCTTCGGGTGCCCCAGTAAGGTCATCCTCGAGTCCAGGAGGGGCACCAGGCCAGCCTGTGTGACCCAGACCTCACAAGACAGGACTGGGTCACAACCCCCTCGCCCCCAGCTCCATCGGTTCCTGCCCAGGATTCCTCCTACTTGAACCCCAGAGAAGAACAGTGTCACTTTGGGGAAGGACTGCATTCAGTCACAGCTGTACTTCCCCTCTCCCAACAGTCTCAGGGTCAGAGAGTCCTGCTCCCTGAGTGCTAGCCCCTGCAGGGATGGGGTGGGGCTCTCCTCAGTCTCTCCTGTCACCAGGTTCTGGCCTACTTCACATTCTGCCTGTGGATAATCCCGTTTGCTTTCTTCGTGTCTCTCTCGGCGGGGGAGAACGTCCTGCCCTCCACCATGCAGCCGGGAGGTGAGGAAGGGCTCGTTAGGTCAGGTGGGGGGGACGGGCACCCGCCCTGTGAGCGAACACTGGGGCCTTGGGTGATGAGAACTGCATTCAGCACACACTCCTCTCCCTGCCTGTGTTTCCACAGATGACGTGGTCTCCAATTACTTCACCAAAGGCAAGCGAGGCAAGCGCTTAGGCATCCTGGTTGTCTTCTCCTTCATCAAAGAGGCCATCCTACCCAGTCGGCAGAAGATATACTGACCCTTTGGGGAGGGCATGTCGGGGGCAAGACCAGCAGAGCCAGGCCCCTGGGCTTCTGGGCTAATAGTGCCCAGGAGCCTGGAGGGAGGCTTCTGCCAGCCCAGGTTTCCCTCCCCTCTGTTCAGAAGCCTCCTCAGGGGGCTGGAATGCCACCAGGGGCACCAGAGAGGGTAGCAGAGCCTGTTTTGCCAGGAGGCTATGTCCCCAGCCTCTCCCCTCCCAGAGCTGGGTCTGGCTCAGATGGGGCAGCCAGGGAAGGATCTATGAAGCTGGGGAACAGATGGCAAATTCTCAGGCAGGTGACTGTAGGGAAGAGCTGAGGGTTGGCATTTCCAGGAAAAGTGCATTTTGCTGTTGAACTGTGGGTCTTGTCCAATGCTGATTCCCCTTTGAATAAAGATTCTAGGTGGCACTGTTTGCCTTAACACCTGGGAGTCAACTTTCTCTCTGCCCGCTAACCTTCTGCCTAGACTGGGTTAGCCTTCTACTCCAGGGACTCCTCTTCTGGCTCTTGCCCTTCTGAAGAAATTCTTGTGGCCCTAAGTGGGAAGGGAACGGAGATGAGGATGAGTGGATAACGGCCATTTTTCTGAGGCTCCTCCCTCTTTTTCCATGTCTTCCTTCCCCAGCCTGTGATAGTCCAGANGGGAGGGAGCAGAACAGTTGTGACTGGGTTAGAGATGTGGAAGACCATTTACAATATCCTATTTATGTCTTCCTTTGAGGAGAAGGAGAAGTTTCTTGGTGAATTCTATCTCAGGCTCAATGAAAAAAAATTAAAAATTGGCTTCTAGGCAGCCTAGGCTGTGGCCTGTTTCTTGAGAAATGGGATTGGGAGAGGCTGGCTGCCGCTCAGAGCACACAGGCCTCACACTCTGCTTCTGCCTCCTGGAGGGATGTGAGCTCTGCCTTCTAAGAAGGTGGGCCCCATCCTGGGCACAGACCAGAATCTGTTGACCTTGCACTCCAACTACAGTGCCTTGCAAGGGCTCAGCAGTACNTGGAATGAAGGCCCCATGAGAGCTGCCACTGGCCAAATCCTGTACCTCACAGTGAGTCTGGCAGGTGCCCAGATGGACAGGCGTGGGGAAGACCCCTGTTGGTGATCTTCTGCCTCATGCATCCTTCATCTCATTGGCTCTTGTGTTTTTGTGAGTCTCAACCTACCATTCCCTGAATTTTGCNTTGNGGCTACAGGTGAGCTCGCCAGACCTATTTCTGCCACTCAGGTGGGTGAAGGTATAGGACCCGAAGCTGCTGCTCCTCAGCAGCCTGAGACTGCCCCCACTTGGCCTTGCTGTCCACTTCTTTATCTTTTGGTTCACCCTACCTGTTGGACAGTACTTGGACAGGGGCTTTCTCAGGCTACCCCTGGTGGAGTCATCATGTTACCTCCTGGGTCTTGGGGTAGCTGACACAGCTGATGGTCTGCTTTCTTAACTCACACTTCCCTGGCACTTCTGTGGCTGCCTGTCCCTTTACCTCTCTGTCCTTTCAGTCTCTGTAGAGGCTTCTCTCTTGCCATGTGCACACAGTTGCTCTTAGGCTGTGTTGTGAATTGCCTGAGGAAGCCCAGCCATGCTGATGGCTTTAGGGACACTGTGGAGGAAGCCAGGGCCAACCTTCAGCCCCAATTCCTCCGTAACTTCTCAGCCACGGTTCTGCTGCCTTCTGGGCACAGAGACAATTTGGCCTCAAAATCTGCTCTGTTCACCTGCTTTTTTCTAGTACCTGCCCTGGTCCCTTGATGGCTCAGGAGCCAGGCAGGATCTTGCTTTCTCTTCCTGCCCTACATCCAGTCTATTCTTAGTCTCTCTTTATTCGAGCCACTCCTACTGTCATCTTTCACCTAGTTTGTTTTGATAGTCTCCCGTGTTTCTCTATCCTATGGCCAGCTGGAATAGTTTTTCTAAAATGCACAGTTGGCCAAGTCTTTGCTGGCCTCCAACTTTTCCCCAGCTCTCCACTGCCCTCAGGATATGGTGTGTGAGGCTCCTGGTGTCCTGGTCCCTACTGGCCTCATCACCTGACTTGTACCTCTGGGCCTCAGCCTCCTGTCTGCAGAGACCATGGCTCTCTTGCCTTCCCTCTACTCACTTTGGTGGTTTCCCACTTTTCCACTTAGATTTTATTTCCTCCAAGGAGCCTTGAATGTCCCCTGTCCTCCCCTAACCCCGTTGCCACACCGATCCCTCTAGGCTCACTGGCCTGTGGTATGATCTGTCTCCCCACTAGACTGGAAGCTCCTAGAGGGCAGGGAAAGCCCTTGGAGTTTTGTATCATCAACTACCTGATTTTTGGCACCTGGCCCATGGAAAGCACTCAATAAATGTTTTGTTTAAAGAGTGAGTTGTAAGTGTGTGACAAGGGAACATCAGGGTCCAGGGTGGCTTCCTGGACAAGNCTNCCGTCAAAGCCACAGGTCTTCCTCTCCTGGCAGAAGTGCTGCCCCGCCTCCTGGAGCTGCAGCTTCACACANCNCAGTGGGACCAGGAGCAAGGGGCCAGTGGCCATGCGCAGAGAAGCCTTGTACTGGATATCACATTAGCTGTTCCTCCTCCCCAGTCAAGGTCTGCCATAGACAGGAAATTTCTAGGGGTGCCCTGGCTGGAAGCCTTGTCCCTCATGTGCTAGGGGTAGGTTAAGGAAGAGCAGTGAGGACCGGAGCGTTACTTTTACATTGCTCTGTCCCAGGGCATTACNGACCCTCTACTCTGAATCTTACTGCNCTGTCCAGATGTACACGTCCAGGGAGCCAGGTAGTTTCTCTGTAGAGAAAAGGTAAGCCTAGGATGTGTGCTAGGAGGAGGAGGATAGGGGCAGCTCCTGCCCTCGAGCTTGGGAATGAGACCNCTATAGGTATTCCCCCAGNCCTTCCTGCCATGATATGAATCTTAACACTTTCACCTTCACCAGAGAGGTTCCAAAACAACTTTATGTGAGAACTCCCTTGGAGGGTGGGGCCACTGCCGTGGGGCAAGCTCCCAGGGTAGCCAGGAAGGGTTCATCAAATGTCTCACGCAGGCTCATAGCCAATGTGTTGCTACAGGTATCTCCCAAGTGCCGTTTCTGGGGCACTTTGAGGATGTCAAGCGGATACAAGCCCTGAGGCACTTCCATCCTGTAGGGTTGAGCCCCTGGGTACAGCACCTGGGCCATNACTTCAAAAGGCAGGTGGGGTACAGGTGTCACCAAGTGATTGTCTGCCGTGTACAGGCATGCACCTCCGAGGGAATTCCGAGTCACCTCCAGGAATCTACAGAAGTCATGCTCCTTACAGGGGTCTGGGTACACACCCAGGCGTATACCCTGAGGGCAGTCAATCTTTGTGGCCGGGGAACTGGCCAGGTTACTGCTAAAATTCCACAACTTGGGCCGACTGATGGTGGTCTGATGCTTGTAGATGGGCTTGGGTGGCACCACGGGTGAGGGCAAGCTTTTCANTTGAGCCTCCACGGAAGGATAAGGCGGGAAGCTTTTGGCAAACTGGGGTCTTAGAGTCTTGAAGAGGGCCAATGACCAAGGTCCAACACTAGCCNCTTGCTTGGAGTCAGCAGAGCTTGGGGGCTGGCCCGGCAGCTTGCTTTGGAGCCATGTTCTGAAACGGGCCTTCCTCAGAATTTGTTGTTCTCTCTGCAACAATGAAGGACACAGGGCAATGGCACTTAGGGACAGGAGACCCTGANGCTAGTGCCCTGGGAAACCTCAGGCCTAGTGGGTAAGTTGCTGCTTTATGTGAACCTTGTTCTGACTGGGCTCCCAGGCTGTGGAGGAGACAAGGACTTTTGTAGGAGACCTCCAGCTTGAGGACAAAGACATTGTCCCTTCCTAGGGACAACCTCAAGTTTGCAGGTCTCACTTCCCCTAGAGGTAGTCCCAGCCTCAAGGAGACAGTCCTACCCTCAGATGGCTCCAGATTGTCCACAGAAGGAGAAAAGATGAANGGCTGGGAGGCCTGGCATTGGCTGGAAGTAATGGAGGTGCACAGGCTTCTGGGGAGTGACATCGAGGAGGACAGAGCAGCTAGTGGCCAGACAGGGTGGTGGGGACTCAGCCAGAGTTCTGTCTTTACCACCACTGGACTGAAACTATCANGTGTGGAAGTGTCCCTGTCCCTATTGTATCAGTGTCTCACTCCCACACAGTTGCTAAGTAATCAGGGGCTTTGGAGATTGACCCAGCTCCAGAGGCAGACTGATTAGGCTAAGCCAGGAGTCCTAATTCTATTAGCCTTGCCCGGTCCTAAGTCAGGCAGCATCTGGCTTGCTTTTTGTTCTAGTCATTGGAAGAGTAGTGGTCATGTGATCCATTGAGGCCAGCAGGAGGATCTTGAGGGGAGGTCTGTAGGGAGCTGCTGAGTAGGGGTAGGGTCAACAGAAAACCTGATAGCTGTAAGGGCTGGGTGACAGAGACAAGGAGGACACCATGAAGAGGGGCACAGCTGGGACAACTGGAAGAGTATGACAGTGGCAGGGCCCTGAAGTCATTGTAGGATTCACTTAAGAATCCATGCTCTTGAGTTCAAGGCCAGCCTGGTCTACTGAGCAAGAGGGGGGGAACAAAAAGGAAGGAAAGAAGGAAGGAAGGAAGGAAGGAAGGAAGGAAGGAAGAAGGGTCCAAGCTCTTCCTAAGTTTCCTGTTTTGTTTGAGTGTCTTATGCTCCATGATTATATCTGCTTGAACCTGTCCCTTGCTACTTTCACTAGCCAAAGTGCTTCACTGGCCTGGAACCTTGCCAAACCTCTAGTCTATGAGTCTCTCCACCCAACTCACACCTGACCCCCAAATTTGCTGCCTTCTGCCTCCGTGATGCTCCTGTGTGCCCCATGTATTCTGCACGGTGATTCCTTCTGTGGTGGGATAATAGATGCCTGTCCATCTTCAAAGACACCTCCTTGGTATCCCCTCAGGCAACCTTCTCGACTCTCCCCCAGGAGCATAACCTACCTCTCCCTAATACTAAGCTCCTTGAGTAGGGACCACACCTTGCTGGATTTGCAGGGCCCAGCAGGAGCCTAGTGTATAGTGAGGGTAGGATATCTGAATGCCCCGTAATTCAGGCTGCATTCGCTTTCTGGCACAGGACAAGACCTTTGGCCTAAAGGAGTGGTTTATAAGGGAGGATTTGGGGAAGGGCAGGGGTTCCTTCTGTGAGGGAGTCTTCCAGCTGCTCCTCTCACCTGGCCCCGCCCCGGCAGGGGGAACTCCCCCTTACTTGATATTCAGTCAGGTAGTGGTACTCCAAAATGGCCAGCTTCCCCTTCAGGGTCTTCAGTTTCCCCATTTCTTGGGCAAAGTCCTTCTTGTTCTGTTTCCACATGGCATCCTTCAAGAACCTGGCACCAAGGAGAGGGTGTGGCATATTACAGTAACTGGGCTTCCCTCGAGGTGGGGTGTTGAGGGCCAGGGTAGGATGGGAGGAATTGCCAGAGCGAGCAGAGAAGAACAAGGCAACCCTGCCCCATGCCCAGGGACCCTCTGAGGGAGAAGAGGAAAGTTTCTAATGGCCTTGGAGAGTTGAGGAGGGGAAAAGCAAAGAAGGAAGGTAGGTGTTCAATCTAAAGGGGTGACGTCAGGCCAAACTCAAGTGGACAATATCCTGCCACCTGGCTTCCTCAACCCTCCCCTTAGAGGCTCAGCCCAGGGGGAAGGACCTTGCCAGAAGAAACAACAGCTGNTATAGTCATAGGCTCACCGGGCACAGCTGCGGTGGTTCCATAGTTTGCAGTGGTCGATGGGCTTGAAGCCCATGGCATCTTGGGCGTGCACGTTGGCTCCGCTCTGCACCAGAACCTTCACACATCCCAGCAGGCCATTGCGGGCAGCCAGGTGCAGGGGTGTAGAGCCATGGCACGTCTGACTGTGAGGTATACCACAGGACAAAGGGTAAAGAGCAAAGGGAAGGGAAGGGGCATCAGATAGGCAGNTAAGCCAGAGTGGGCAGGCTTCCAGTGCCCACTCTGCCACCACCATGAGGAATCCTGTCCATAACCCTGCTCCTCATTAGCCCTCAAGTTTCTCGTCTCTGGAAGGAGGTATGGACTAATNTGAGCAGTGCAAATCTAAGTATAGGATGTGTTTGAATATGACAGCTAGGAACGGCCTAGGGGCTCCCTGGGTTGTTTTAGGGCCACCAATCTCATTCATTTTTGTCTAAATTTTGAGACAAGGTCTCTTGTAGTACAGGCTGAGCTCGAATTTGTTATGTAGCCAAGGATGNTCTTGNACCCCCCATGCTCCTGTCTCCATCTCTTGAGTGCNGAGTGCAGAGATAGATATGTACCACCAAGTCTGGCTCCTCCCTGGCTTTTGGCAAGATTGGCTCCCTTGGCCCTCAGATTGAAGTTAATTTTAATGTGTGTGGTGTGCATATGTGCGCATGCATCTCACATGTGTGTGTAGGTGCGTGTGTGTGCGTGTGTTTGTGTGTGTGTGTGTGTATGTCAGAGGTTGACATTGGGTGTCTTCCTTTTCCTCTACTGTCCTCCACCTTATATGTAGAGGCATGGTCTCTCTCACTTGAACTCAGAGCATACTGAATCAGCTCATCTAGCTAGCCATCGCGCTTGGGACTTCCTGTCTCTGTCTCCCATGGGCTGGAGTTACAGGAAGGTCACCATGCCCAACTGGCATTTACATGGATGCTGAGGATTTGAACTCAGGTCCTCACATTTGTACAATGGGTGCTTTACCCATTGAGCTATTTCTTCAGTCTCTATAGGTTGCAATTAAATGTCACCTCCTGGGGCTGGGGATGTACTTCCTTTGATAGAATGCTTGCCTAGCATACATAAAGCCCTGGGTTCAATCCCAGCACTGTATCAAACCAGGTGTGGTGATGCATACCTGTGATCCTGACACTTGGGAAGTAGAGGCATGAGAATCAGAAGTTCAAGGTCCGTCTTGGCTATCATAGCCAGTTTGAGGGTAGCCTGGACTTCATAAGATACTCCACAAATAATGAAGAAAGGAATTGCCACCTTNTTAGAGAAGTTATTAATTTCTTTAAAATAGACCCTTCCCCAGGGCTCCTATCCCATCACCCCATTGTTCNCTTCATAGCCAAGCTCCCGGAGTTCTGGCCATTCGTTCATTTATTTGCAATTAGCACACTGTCCAGTCACCAGAAAGTCAGCTCTGTGAGGGCAGGGATGGGCTCCTGTGTCTTGCTGTGCTCCTGGCTTGAGTGTGGTGCTTGTTAGCACACAGTGAAAGCTTGGTTAGGACTCTGGGTGAACAAGGCAGTCTCTTGGTATGTCATGCATTTTCCTTGTCACAAAAGAAGGGNTGGAGAGATGGCTCAGTGATTAAGAGAATGTACTGCTCTTGCAGAGGACCTGAGACTGGTTCCCAGCANACCACCACCTNTAACTCAACTCCTTTATCAAAAAAGCCCTATGGCACTGGCATTCATCCTCCCAATCTCAACCAAAGACAGCCAGTTCCCAAACTAAGCTACAAACCAGAAATACCTGGGCATTGTCAAGGCTTCCAAAGCCCACAGTGCTATCTGTGAGGCCCTACTGTATANACCTGAGTGTGAGGACTAGGACACTGAGACTCACAGGTTGAGTGACTTGCCTGCAGACCCAAGATTTTGGAAATTGGATTTGCCCTCTCCGGATGCCCAGTCTCTTAAGAACCAGGATGCTAAGTGGGCTCCTTGACCGTTTTCTTCAGGCACAACCCCTCATCTGGTCCTGCAAGACTCCATTTGCCTGGCGACCCAGAGTCCCACGTTTCTCTCCTACAGCAGACTGGACTTACGAGTTGATGGCTGCCCCTTTCTTAAGCAGGTAGTCAATGCAGGGGAGGATGTCCGACCTGTTGTCCTTACGAATGACCAGGTGCAGGGGCGTCTGGCCATTGTTGGTAGGCAGATCCACGGGAAACTTGTACTCCTCTATCAAGACCCGAAGGCAGGAAAGCTTGCTTCGCTGGGCTGCAAAGTGGATGGCTGTGAAGCCCTGCGAGAGTGGAGAGTGCAGGAGAAGGCTCAGCAGGATTGGGGCGGGACCCACAACCCTGCCCCTGTCTTGGGGTTGCCCTCTTTGTTCCCTGTGTCGCTGGAGGTGCTCACAGTCCTTTTTCCCCTACCTCTCTGCTTCCAAATGGGCC
>LZPO01034893.1:161987-178209 GCA_001675575.1 Neotoma lepida | reverse complement strand
GTGCTGCCCGGTGCAGCCGGACAGGGCTCTTTTCTGACCAAGCCGCTTCTGGAATGCAAGGTCCCTGTCCTGCGCCGCTGAGAGGGGACGCTCACAGCAGGCGCGCGGGCNTTGGAACTCCCGCGGCGGCCGTGCGCACAAGGCTGCCTGGGGCGGGGCACGAGACCTGTCCCCGTCCCCGGGGTGGCGCCTCCACCGCCTTTGGCCGCAGCCAGGACTTGCCGGAGGGACGGAGCCGGCAACCCTGGAAACTCTGCACCCCGGGCTCACTAAGCGCTTAGCCTNTAGGGGAACCACATAGGGATGAAACGCAAAGTGCAATTGGGAANTGGAGTCTGGCCATTTCTGCCCATAGAAAGCANGACCCGGTGCCACACGCACACAAAGTGCGTTTGTATTTAAAGTTGCATTATGAACTAGCTGTCCTTGACATTCCACCTACTAAATTATTACGTCCTCATAACAGCAGCATAATGGACAACCGTTACGTCACACGGGCTGTCCAAAGCAGAACCGCTCCACTCTGGTTCTTTTTTTGGGAAATGGGAGGATAGAGAGTTAGATTGAGCTTATCTCAAAAGAGTGCCAGGCATGGTGGTGTAAGCCTGCATGCAACTCTACACCCCAGAGTTAGCATTATTAGAACACAGAAGACACTAGGAGGCAAGGCCAGTTTGGGGGAAGTGGGTCCCTGTGATGTGCCTTTGGAGTATATGTGTGCTTTAGGAAAACTGAAGGAGGAAGGGTACCCTAAGATGTGTGGAGGTACAAAATAAAGATTCTCGGGGCTGGGGGTATGTCTCAGGAGTTAAAAGCACTTGCTGATCTTTCAGAGGGGCTAGGTGCGGTTGCCAGCACCCATCATGATGGCTCACAACCACCTGGAACTCCAGTTCCAGGATTTCCAATGCCGTCTTCTGATCTCTCAAGGCATCAGGTATGTAAGTGATGCACGTATATAAATGCAGTCAAAACACTCATATGCATAAAGTAAATCTGAATTAAAAAAAATACAGATTTTCCACCCAGAAGCACCCTTCTCTAGACTCCTGCATTGTACATTATATTACTAAGCCATGTGATGCTTAAGCTTGTTGAAAGTGGACTCTGGGAGGAGACCCTCCTGTCACAGACTCCAGGATGTTTATTTTAAAGGTTTGAGACTGGAGAGATGTCTCAGCTGTTAAGAACAGTTGCTGACTTTCTAGAGGACCTAGGTTTGGCTCCCAGCACCCACATGGCAGCTTTCAACTGTCTATAAATAACTCCAGTTCCAGAGGATCTGATGCCTCCTTCTGGCCTCCTCAAACACCAGGTACACATGTGGTGCACATACATACATGCAGGCAAAACATCCATCCATGTAAAAACTAAAAATAAATCTAAATAATAATAATAATNATTATTGTTATTATTATTATTATCTCCAAAACAGCTTTTCCTGGAGCAGTGTGGGCCCCTAACTCTGNGCCAGGGTTGGGAGAGGCAGCAAAGTGGCCCAGGAGTAAAATGTGTGTCTTAGCTAGAAGGTGAACTGTTTCCAACAGATGTTGCAATTATTTAGCCCATGATATCCCCAAAATTTATTATTATTTATAAAAACGCCAGCAATGAGAAGGGAAACCATAAGTTAAGCCATGGGGAAGCTCACCATGGAGAGGAAGTTCTGTAGGAACTTCCGCTGACTAACTACCTCAGCAGTTTCTGCTGGATCAGAAAGCTCCAACTTGATACTGCTGCCTTTGTTTGTTCTCAGTCATGCTAATCCAGTTGTCCCAGGCAGACATTTTGAGGACCTGATTTGGTGGATGTCGTCTATCTGCTGCTTTTGTCTATCTGCCATTTGCTACTTGTTCTTTGCTTTTGCTTGTTATATACTGAATAAACTCACACACTGGAANCTGAAGGCATGGCTATTGAACCTCATTTTCTGGATCTAAAGACCACTACCTCTGAGAACCCCAGTGACCAGGAACTGGCCACTCCTTCCAGGCACCTTCAAAACTGGCAAAANGCAGCTTTTCCTGTTGCAGTGGAGTTTACCCGCTGACTTTAGAAGGTCAGATACTGAGGGTTATTGGGGCCTGGGATAGGTCTGGGGCAACAGCTGCTTCTGGGGGTGTTTGGATGTGTGATGACCACGAGAACTTGCAGATGTTCTTTGCAGTCCTATTTTTATTTTTTAAATTTTGTTTTATTTATTTAGGCTTTTTTGGAGGGGGGTCTTGTATAGCCCATGCTGGCCTTGAACTTGCTTTATAGTAAGTTGGTTTTCAACTCTTGACCTTCCTGTTTCTACCTCATATTTTATAGTCTTCATGTCATATCATAACCACCCTGGGATGAGGAGACCAGTACTGAATACTTCTACTAGCAGGTTTAGATTAATTGGTGTGGTGTGAGGCCCAGGGGTGGGTATTTGACAAAATCCCTTAGGTGACTCTCCCATGCAGCCAGAGTTAGGAACTACTTTAAGGTAATCCTGTCTTTACATTCCTTCTGAGGAGGAAAGAGGACTCCTGAGAAAGGAGGGTCACCAGAATGGGTCAAGAAGATGGGGGAGTTGGGCAGAGGCCTCAGGAAGGAAGAGTGCTCTTATTGAGGACCCTTTAGCCAGATCCATGCAGCTGGGCAGCGGGCCTGGTAAAACAATTGACCAAGAGAAATATCAGAATTCCACTTGGAGAGGACGGGTAATGGTGTGGTGCCAGAGTAATTCATTGGCAAGGGAGGTAGAAGGCTGGGTAAGGAGGCAGTAGGACACAGGACCCAGAGGGGTACTGTCCCTAGCACGCAAGGCTTGCTGTCCCACACCAGCCCATAATCTCTTCACAGTCCTTCTGAAGCCTAAGCTATGACTTAGGAATTGGGTTTCTGTCACTTTCAGGAAAGCCTAACTAGTAAAAGGTTCTTTGGTTAAATCCTCCATGGGGTACAATGATTAGGATTGGTATGATGGCCCCTGGAATGAGCTGTGTGGGCTAGAGNACTGTGACACTCACGGGATGTTGAGAGTCATCTCTGCACTGTTGGGCAACCGCAAATAAATGAGAGTGAGGAATTATGCTTGGACTGCCAGGCCTGGCTTGTCTGAGTAGGGGCATACCTACATGGGGCTAGGCCTGGGCGCTCACCCTCACTTTCACACCATGGCTTCTGATAGCAGGGCAGAGGCAGGGACTGAGTTGCCTCCTAGCAGTCAGAGTGCTCTCTTGAGGTCTCGGGCTTGGCTGTGCTGGCAATGGGCAGGAAATAGAGCTTCCAGGTCAGTGTCCTGGGTGCCAGGAGAGCTAATGTTGTCTTTGTGGGGTGGGCATCTGTGTTTGGGAGAGAAATGGAATTTGAATGACAAGTCCTAGCAGTTAGGGCAGAGAACGTTTGCTTGTTAAGGTCAGATTGGAGGAAGACAGGTGTCTGGGATGTTGGTAGCACTGAGGAGAGATCTGACCAGGGCTGAACACTGGAGAGAGGACATGGTCCAGAAAGCTCTGTGGCCTCTCCCCATCTGCTTTCTTTAGCACTCCGTTGCCACACCCATTCTGAACAGGTCCTTCATATGAACCTAAGGATCAAAGAGGCCTACTGGGCAGATATCTAGAACCTTCCAGATGGCCAGTTTCCTTGTGGCTGGCAGATGCAGGAGTTTAGTGAATCACCTACCATGTAAGTACCATGACAGTCCAAAATGATCCCAAGAGGCATCCAGAATGAAAGGCTGTGGGGTCTGGGGAGATGGCACAATTGGTAAAGTGATTACCACACTTTACCAAGTGTGCAGATCCCCAGAACCCACAAGTACTAGGATTAAAAGCATGCTCNAGCCGGGTGGTGGTGGCACANGCCTTTAATCCCAGCACTCAGGAGGCAGGCGGATCTCTGTGAGTTTGAGGCCAGCCTGATCTACAGAGCAAGTTCCAGAGAAACCTTGTCTGGAAAAAAAAAAAAAGCATGCTCCACTATGCCCAACTAGACTTTTCTTTTTACATACTTTTACAAACTACATGCTATCATCTACACCTTCAACAGTTAGCAAATTTTCGCAATCTTGTTTTCACTGGAGACAAATTCATCTCAAGTACTGTTTTTGTTATCCATTTCAGTTATATCTTTGGAGGCAGGGCTTCTAAAATACAAGTACAGGACTGAGGTGGAGGTCAGTAGTAGAGTACCTGCTTAATAGTCTGAAGCACCACTAGCCCCGCTTTTATTCTCAGCATGCCCCTAAAAAGAGCCCCACCCTCACCAAAAGACACTCCTGGCGTCGGGCATAAGACACGGGTTTGACCACAAGCGAGAAGGCTGCAGCCTGGGGCTGCCCTAGAACGCAGTGTCGGACGCGGGGTCCTGCTGCGCCCCCTGGCGGGAATAGAACTCGTCCGTCATGCTCTGCGGGATGCGCTTCAGCATCTCTTTGGGGAAGATGCGCAGCAGTTTCCAGCCCAGGTCCAGCGACTCGAACACGGTGCGGTTCTCGTAGGGACCTGGGGACCACGCAGGAGTGTGAAGGCCTCGTGTCCAGAAGAGAAGGGCCACGTGGTCCCGGCCCCGCCCCCCGCCGCGCCCCACCTTGGGTGATGAAGTTCTTCTCGAACTTCTGCAGAAACTCCAGGAACAGCAGGTCCTCCGAGGTGAGTGCCTCCTCCCCCACCACGGCTTTCATGGCCTGTACGTCCTTCCCGATGGCGTAGCAGGCATACTAGGAAAGAGAAGCTTGGGCTCACCACCCCTGCAGGCTGAGCTCCCCTGGCTGGGGTCGAGCTTTGCCCAGACAGGAACTTCTTGTCCAGGTGGGGCTCAGAACTCCAGCTTCTAAATCGGGGTTCCCACATCCACTGCCCCTCTCCTTACCAGCTGGTTGGAGACATCTCCGTGGTCCTTTCTGGTCATGCCCTCGCCTATGGCTGACTTCATCAGCCGTGACAGGGAAGGGAGCACGTTGATGGGGGGGTAGACCTGGGGAGCAGGAGAAAGTAGCAGGTGTCAGGACCCAGGCTCTCCGGTTCCTCCACACCCTTCTCAGAAGACTCCTGTTCATCCTACGGAAAAGTGAGCGACTACACTCCACCTGCTTTATTCCCCATAGACTCTAGGCNTTGATTACTAGGTGGAAGACAAAGTTGTTCANGNAGGCAAGTCCATACAGGAAGGAAGCTGGAGCTAGGGGCAATGAGGTGAAATCAGTTGATGAAATACTCACTATTTCAAAACATTTGGTATTTGTACAAGCAAGTTGAAACTTAATAGTGTGTGTGTGTGTGTGTGTGTGTGTGCGTGTCTTGTAGCCCAGGCTATCTGGATTCAAACTTGCTTTGTAACTAAGGATGGCCTTGAACTTCTGATCTTCCTGCCTCCACCTCCCTAGCACTAGGATTACAGGCTTGTGCTAGGTTTGCAGGCTATGTTGTTGCCTGTGTATAGTGCTGGGGATGGAACCCAGGGCTTCCTACATGCTGGGCAGGCTCTTACCCAAATGAGCTACAGCCTGAGCCTTGTTACCCCTATTTGGTGTCACCAAAGCTAATAACTGTAAGTGGAAGAGAAATGCTTTATATTTAGTGCTTTCCATATGCTTCATATATGCTAATGTACCCCCCCCATACATTGGTGTGATACATAAACATGGACCCAGAGATCAGGATCATTTTCTCAAGGTCCTATGGCCAAGTGGGCTACCCTGTGGCTAACTGTGAAGCACAGGCTCCCCCAGCGCCTAGCTCCTGACGGTGTGACTTTGGGCATGCCTCTCCTCCTTCTTGCACAGGAGTGATACGTAACTCTTTTTCCATGTCTTGGTGGCAAGGGAGCAGATGTGGGGAGAAAGGAGGCAACTATTGGGAGCGAACGGTACCTGCCGGTTGTGTAGCTGTCTGTCCACATAAATTTGTCCCTCTGTGATGAAGCCAGTCAAGTCTGGGATGGGGTGGGTGATATCTGCAAGCAAATAGCCTGTCCTCAGTGTGTGTGGGCGACGTTCTCATCTACTTGGGGACACGTGAGTTCTCCTTTCAGCATGGGGATAATGGGGTGACTGGTGGAAATGGAGGGTGGGTGCTGGAGGGCAGGGGGTGCTGGAGGGCAGGGGGTGCTGGAGGGCAGGGGTGCTGGAGGGCAGGGGGTGCTGGAGGCTACCATCATTGGGCATGGTGAGAATGGGGATCTGCGTGATGGAGCCACCCCGGCCCTCCACACGGCCAGCTCGCTCATAGATGGTGGCCAAGTCTGTGTACATATATCCAGGGAAGCCACGGCGCCCTGGCACTTCCTCTCTGGCAGCTGAGACCTGCAATATCCACAACAGCAGGTATGTCAGAAGATGAAAGCCTAGACTCAGGAAGGGAGATTTGGAGGTTGGATTGAGGGGACAGAGGAGGAGTGCCCAGCCTGTGATTGAGCCTTGAGACTTGCTGAGAGGAGCAGGCCCAGATGAGTAAATTATTTGGTTTATCAGGGTGGATGTGAGGTCAAGGGAGGAACAGAGAGGGGTGGTTTGAACCTGACACTCGTCAGTCAGCGTACCTCCCGCAAAGCCTCTGCATAGGAGCTCATGTCTGTCAGTATGACCAGCACATGCTTCTCACACTGGTAGGCAAGGAACTCAGCTGTGGTCAGTGCCAGACGAGGGGTGATGATCCGTTCAATCCTGGAAGCCAAGCATGACAGGGCTCAAGGAGCCTGGGGGCCCAGGTTTGGGTCCCACAAAGCCCCAGAACGGAGNGTAAGGTCGGCTGGGAGGATGCTATGTACACGGTGGCAGGGGAATGGATAAGANGAGCCCAGCCCAGGGCTCCTGTTCAAGACAATGGTTCTTAAGAGTGGGCACTTCCTGGCAATATTGATGCTCTCTTGCCCACTGTCCAAGGTGAGCCAAAGAGCCAAGGTGTGCCTTTCCTGCTTAAAGCTCTCCTGAGCATGCTTCCTTTAGCTGGCCATTTCAGTTCTGGGCTCTGGGCCTGNGGCTCTTCCCCTAACAATACATGTCGGCCTCCAGAATTCTGTTATTTAGTTTGAGGGTACCCTTAATACCCAGGATAGGTTATTAGATTTTTAATGTCATCCATATGAACCCCAGATTTAAAGTCCNATCTTCAAAACTTTCAAAATAGAGCATTTTNTAAATAAATGCCACAAACAATGATCTCTCCAGTGATGACTTTGTGCAGGTGACACAGGGATGAGAGGTTCCCTGACTAGGACAGCTGCTGTGGCACAGGTGTGAGGAAATCAGAGGGGTAGGTGGGGTCCTGGTCTGGCTCCCTAGCATGCCCCAGGCCTCAGTTTCCCTATCTNTACAACCAAGAGTTATTCTCACAGCTCTGTAGAACCCATGGCTGTAGTTCTGGGATGTCCTGAACCCCACTATCCCAGATCTAGGAAAGGGGAAGGCCCCAAGGGCAGTCTGAGCATAGAAAGGACTCACGTAGGGTCATTGGCCAAGTTCAGGAAGAGGCAGACATTTCCCATAGTTCCATTCTGCTCGAAATCTGACTTGAAGAACCTGGCTGTCTCCATGTTCACCTAGACACATAGCCAGGGGAGCTATAGTCAGGCTATGTGGCCAAGGGTGGGGCTTAGTCATGACCAGCTTTTCTCAGCAAAGCTTGGGGACTGACAGCTTAACAGTCATTGGGTGTACAGGTGAATAGTCATTGAGGTGGCCATAGCGCCCAAGAAGGACTCATCAGGTTCTCTCCAAAACAGCCTTTTTAACCTCCAGTTTCTTCTAGTCCCACCCCTGGCCAGTTACTTCCCTACCCAGCTCCTCAGCCTTCGCTTGAACTCTCTGAGGACCCTTGGTATCCTCTTTCAGAAGATCTCTTGTCTTGTTAGCTTCCCTGGGCTCCTCCTCCAAGCCAAGTATGGCCCTGGGATGCCTCAAGGCTCACTCTGCCCTGGTCACTGAGTCCATCCCTGTCCCCGTTAGCCATGCTGTGGTCTCTGCCTCCAGACTGGTCTGAACTTTAGGGGCTTCTCAGGGTGCAGGACTCAGTGTCCCCCAAGAACTAAGGCAAGCAAGGCTGTTTCTCACCGTTTCCAGACTTGCCTCCAGCTCCCCTTACCCCCATGGCTGCAAAGACAATGGCGAAGTTGTCATCATGGTAATCCAGCACAGCCTTGGATTTCTTCACCAGCCCGGCTTGGCGACAGATCTGGGCAGCAATCTGAGACAAGGTGGACCAGGAGGGAGGCTGTCAGAGCCAGAGCCCTGTGACATCTGGCCTGCTGAGCATCACTGCGGAGGATGGATGTTAGAAACTTTGGGTGGGGGAGAGTCCAAGCCCCGAAGAATGAGGGACTGCCCTGGATCCTGCAGTCTTTCTCAGGGTTGGGATGGTCTGTTCTTTGGCTACTAAATAGTTGAAGGCACCTGTCACAGGGAGCAGGGCAACATCCCCAAAGAGCAATAGTCTTGTGTGAATTTGGGCAGTTTAGCTTAGGATAGCTGAGTCTTTCAGAGCCTGCACCACCCACAACTTGCTGGAGCCATATGAGACTAGAATGTGCGTGACTGTGAGAGCCCTCTGTCCCCAACCAAGATGTGTTGGCGAGGGAGACTCTCGAAAGAGAGTTGTCACAGCCAGGAATGATGAGGAGGGGATATNTAGAAACGTTGTCACACAAGTGTCTCTGAGAGGACCACATGGTTCTTGCCTGGCTGTGGCTGTCAGGCAAACACTAGTACAAGGACTGCCTAACACAGGCTGCGGCTCAGCTGAGCAGGGCTTCTACACTGGAGTCTGCTCAGGGCTCTCTGAAGCCAGTGAGCACTCCGTTCACTAGGGACGACATGCAGCCCTTTCCAGAGGCCATGTGTGACTGAATGTATTGGGGGTGTCTCTTCTGCAACCCTGACCCTGAGCTGCCAGGAAACACCAGTCAGGGTGGATGCTGGTCATTCCTACTCTTTGCTTGGCACAGAAGTGCTCGGTGCTAGTCTGGAAGCCCAGGCTTCTCTCTGCTTGTCCCTGATCCTTGGTTATGCATCCCTCACCTCATTGTGGGGGAGCCCAGCTGCAGAGAAGATGGGGATCTTCTGGCCACGGGCGATGCTGTTCATGACATCAATGGGGGAGATTCCCGTCTGGATCATCTCCTCGGGGTAGATTCGGTCATGCGGATTGATGGGCTGGCCTGGGAGGGGTGATCATGCAGATTCAGGCTCCAGCCCTCTCACCACCAACCACCACTGTCTCTCTCTGCCAACCAGCTGTTCAACAGCCCGTTCTGCAACAATGGAACTGTGTGTGCAGCATCACTCAGGCACCTGTGGCTCTTATGCAGATGAGATGCAATTTAAAAATGAAATTTCCTTTCATTTGAGTTGGTTCAAGTTTAAAAAGCCGTGGCTCCGTGCTATCTTAGCATTGATTGCCCTAGCACCTTAGCTAGACAGCCCTCCTCAACACCTAGGCACCTGACTGATATTCAGAAGACCAGAGGGTGGCTCAGTGACTCTTTGTGAACAGACATGTGCTTTGCCGCTAGCTTGCTGTGTGGTCTTGATCAAATGGGGAAGGGGGAGGCTCCACAGGCCTCCATTACTGCCTCAGAAAACTGATGGGTTGGGGAGTCAGAAAGGTCTCCTGAAGAATAATAGCTGGGGTCCTGGGAAGGGATCCTTCCCTGCTGTGAGTCTCCCCCTCCCCAGCTCCCAGGATAGAGCATAGGGAACTGAAGTCCCCAGGGGATGGCTGGAGGTGCTGTGCAATGATAGAATGGAGTGCTAGGGGGAGTTTGGGTTTCTGTGGTGGATCTGGGGAGGGCGGCCTTTACTGATCTGCCTGTTCATCTGGCCAGCTGTGGGGCTAGCACTGCTTGGCCTAGGTCCATGCAGGACTTCCAAGGGTAGGTCACAGAAATGACAGCTTGGGCGGGAAGGTGCTGGGGTTGTGTCCTCAAAGCCATGCAGGGTGAGCTTCCACTCTCTCACCATTGATGTCCAGAAAATCCTCTGCCATGACAACAGGCCCTTTGTCAATGGGTTTGCCAGAGCCATTGAAAATCCGACCTGGGAGGGACAAGGGGTTCAGGAAGGTGTCAGGGCTCCCAGCCTGTGCACAGCCATCAGCTCCACATACTCCTCCAGAATCCCATCGTCCTGTGTTCCCCACTACCTCAGCCCCCAGCCATCCCACATGGCCAACTTCCATGACTGTCCCTGCAAAGGGCACGGTGTCTTCCTTCCTCTGCCGGGAATTTTCACAGGCAAGGCACCCTGACCTCTGGCCTGGGCCCAGGTTGATCAGGCCAGGTAAGGAAGGGCTTAGTCATCCCTTTCAGCCTGGCCCCTTCTAGGTGGCTTCCAGCTGCACCTGTAATGACTTAACCTCACTCCTTCATTATTGAGCATGTTCTACATGTTGGGCCCTGAACTAGGGATGGGAACTAGAGAGAGAAAATAACCNCAGGCTTCAGAAGGCACATAGGAAACACATGTGTACAGGCAATAAAGGGCTTGATAGAGAGGCCAGGAGGAAAGACAGAGGAGCACCCATCCTGCCACTCCACTCTCACCCAGCATGTCTTCTGACACAGGAGTCCGCAGGATGTCCCCTGTGAATTCACAGGTCGTCTTCTGGGAATCAATCCCTGAGGTTCCTTCGAACACCTGTGAGTTAGGGATTNTTCTGAGGGGCTAGCTGGGAAGAATGGGGCCGCCCACTGTAGGCACTCCATGCATAGCTCTGAGCAGGGTATTCTCTGGGAAGTAGGCCATTTTTCCCTCCAAGGCTGGTAAGATAGAATGGGACCTGGNAGCTCACTCTTCTCATTGGCACACTTACCTGAACAATGGCTTTGGTCCCAGCCACTTCAAGCACTTGGCCACTCCTCTGGGTCCCATCCGGGAGGGTAAAGTTGACAATCTCAGCATACTGGGCAAACTGTTAGAGAGAAGAGCCACCCAAGGTGAAGCCCGTGTCACTTCCCATTTCTTCTTCTGGTCTGTCTTCTTGTGCCCTGATGTGGGGAAGGGGCTTTGTTTGGGGGAGGGACACCCCGGAGAGAACCAGGACTTTAATCAGAAGCACGTGTTAGATCCAAATCTCCTTCCTTAGTGCAAGTTTGTGGCAGCCGTCTAATTACTTACACGGCTTACTGAGCCCTTAAGTCATTAACACATGAGCCTTAGTTTTCTCCTCTTTAAAACAAGCATGCAAAGAGTAAGCCCCACATGACAAGGCTGCTGTGACCNGGATGGGAACCCTACAGGCAAGCTGTTAGCATAGCGCCAGGTTGGGGGGGGGGCTCAGCACAAAGTGGCCATTGTGGCCACCCAGGTCTCCTGAACACCAAGGAGGAGCACACTTGTCACCAGTAGAAAGACTCCCTGTTTTCCAGGTGTCACCATGAACCAGTGACAACCTATTCCTAGCTATGGAGCAGGGGTTGACGTCTGTGTAATGGTTAGGGATTTAAGCAAAGCTCAGGTTAATAAAATATATAAAGGACTCCTATGATGAAAAGGATTTGATTAAAGCATTTGAATAGGCATTTCTCTAAAGATGCAGATATGGCCAGTAGGCAGGTGGCAACACATTCATGGCCATTCTCCTTGGTCAACAAGAAAATGCAAATCAAAACCATGATGAAGTGCCACTGCACACCTTCATGGTGGCTGAAAAAGAAAAAGCGGNTACTAACACACACTATGGAGGGTATGGAGAAATTAGAATCCTCTTTATTCTTCTGGGAGGAGTATAAACCGATGCACTTGGTTTATGTTAAAGTAACATGCAGTTCCTCAAANGGTTAGAGTAGTTACTATTTGATCNAAGCAGTTTTCCTCTTAGATATCTACCTGAGAAATAAACACATATATATCCACATAAAATCTTGTATGTGAATGCTCATGGAAGCATTATTCAGAATAGAAATAAAGAAGAAAGAAAGGGAAGAAGGAAGAAAGAAAACAGGGCCAGAGGATCTAGTACCAGAGGATCCAATGCTGTCTTCTGGTCTCTGTGGGCATTGCGCTCATATGCATANACATACATACATACATACATGTAAATAAAAATAAAATAAATCTTTAAAAGAAAAAGAAAAGAGAACAAATATCTATTAGAAAAAGAACCTACAACAAGTTCTACTAATCATATTCAGAAAACAATAAAAGAAATATATATAAGAATTTAGAAGAAATGAATGAAGACTTAGGAGAATACTTCTCAAACCAAAACCAATTAAAAATTAATAGAAAGAACGATCTTATAAATGTTTTTTGAGACAAGATCCTTGGCTAGCCTGNAACTTGATATGTAGACCAGGCTGGACTTGAATTCACAGAGATCTGCCTGCCTGTCTCCTGAATGATGGAAGTAAAGACTTNTACCTTCTTGGCAGATTCTGTAATTTTTTTTAACTTTTTCACATTTATTTTTCCATTTGCTTTTACTCAATTCAGTCAGATCACGTTTATTTCATTTTTTACAGGTAAAGATGAACTTATATAAATAAGTGAATGGAGATAACATTATTGGATATAAATTATGCTAATAACCATATAAAAATCCTTTCACACATACCATTTTTATTCCTTTTAAACTTGTGGAGTAAGATTCTGTAATTTTAAAGGTTTTAAATAGTTTAAAGCATTAGCCACAGAGAGTTGTGCCAAGAAACTCTAACAAGCAACCAGAAACAATTTGACATTTGGTCAAGCTCTTCAGAAGCCTGGGGGGGAAAGGTGCTGGATTTAATAAATAAATTATGAGGCAAATGTGACCTTGACACCAAAATGAAACTCTTAGGGGCAAATTGTAGACTGCCTGTCATGGACAGAGATCAAAAAATCCTAACTGAACATTCACAAACTGAGTCCATCGATGTATTAAAAAAGACAAAATCACAAAACCGAACCTAAAGNAAAAACAAACAAACCAGAAAACAAATTTAAGTGAAGATAAATACCCAACACTGATTTCAGGAATACAAGGTTACTGTAACAGGGAGCCTACCAGTGAAGTTCATTTTAGTAATGGATTAAAAGATTAAAAAATCCCTATCCCAAAAGTTGGAGGAGAAAGTTTACAATTGTCTGTGAAGGCCTGGAGATGGCTCAGCAGTTAAAAGCTCACAATATCCTCTAATTCCAGTCGGCCTCTGATGGCATCTGAACACACATGGCAGACATGTACACAGACAAATACATATAAATGAAAATAAAAGCTGGGCAGAGGTGGCGCACGCCTTTGATCCCAGCACTCGGGAGGCAGAGGCAGGTGGATCTCTGTGAGTTCGAGGCCAGCCTGGTCTATAGAGCAAGTTCCAGGACAGCCAAGGCTATCTCAAAAGGCAAGAAAAGAAAAGAAAAGAAAAGAAAAGAAAAGAAAAGAAAAGAAAAGAAAAGAAAAGAAAAGAAAAGAAAAGCTTTAAAATAAAAACTTTCTATGGTTACAGACAAAAACCAAAACCACTGTTTAAAAATAAGGACTATGGAGCTAGAGAGAACCAGCACTTTAGCGGAAGCAAGTACTCCGTAGTTCAAGGTTATCCTTCAGACATAATGACTGTGGCCAGCCTGGGCTAGGAGAGATTTGTCTCAAAAAAACAAACAAAAAACCTAGAAAAGAAAGGAAGAGGAAAGAGAGAAAGAAAGGGTGCTGGGCTCAGTCAGNAAAGTTCTGGCTTACAGCAACATCACACACTGGGGGTCTACAGGGATGTGAGACGGTGGGACCCCCACAGACCCTTCTGAGGGTCCAATCACTGCACCTTTCAGAGCAAGCACTCTTGTCCTGATACCAGATCTGTGTATCTATTTTCTTGTGGTGCTGAGGCTAGACTCCAAGGCAGTGAGCCTCCTAAGCACTCACTCTGCTCCTGAGACACACCTTCTGCCAATATCTATCTAAATACAATTACCTTTTGAACATACAATTTTATATCTGTAGCTCTCATATAGCAATGAGAGAATCAGTATAAAAGGATGTGGATTCATGAACTATTTGTTACAGCAGAACCCATAAACAGAATGGGATTGTGGAATAAATCCATATTAGTTTTTTTTCCCTCTGTGACAAAATTCCTGACCAGAGCAACTTAAGGAAGGCTTTGTGTGGCCCTTGGTCTCAGAGGATGCCGTCCACCGTGGTGTGAAAGGTTTGGGACAGAGCTTGAGGTCACAAGGAGAGATGAATTCCGGTGCTCGTCTTCCCTCTTCCCGTCTCCCTTTTCCCTTCTTATTCAGCCTGGCACTCCCTTATGGGGTGGTGCCATTCACATTCTGGGCAAGTCTTCCATTCTCAATTACACTTCTCTAGAAATGCCCCTCACAGACACACCCAGTGGTCTGTCTCCTAGGTGATTCTAAAATCCAGTGCAGTTGACATTGAAGATTAAGCACCACAAATACCAGGATACTCAGAAACACAACCTGCTAGGTCACCATCCAGCAGAAGTACATGGGTCTCTCTGCACATGCGCTGTTCACCTGAATATGAGCATAGCCTGCAGGTCTCACACAACTGTCCCAGGGGGCTGAAGACAAAGGGACACATAGTTAACTGTCTTTCCTTTGTTTCTCTGGATACAAGGAGCATGNATTTTTTTTGTTATTAAAATGTAATAACATTTGGTGATATATTATAATGCCACAAGTTGTCATAGTCGTGGCTGTCATTCTGTCTCCTGATGGCCACACACTACTGACCTTATGGGTCTGGGGAAAGTGGCAGATGGACTAGTGACTAGGGTGGGCCATTCCCCCAGGGGCTTCCTTGCTCAGATTTGCAGCGATGATGGCCACTGACGGCGGTTTTGTTTGTACTGGTGAAAAGAAAGACACGAAGGTATCCCCTTCTCCCAGCGCTTTCTAGGTCCTGCCGGGTGGGGTTGCTCGAGGAGAGGCCCTCCCCAACCCGAATCCGAGGCGACAGGCCGTACGGAAGTCCAGCCGTTTGGCGTCTCAACCACAGGAGGGCGCGCAAGAGCAGAGAGACAGGTACATCAGCGAAATGAGATCTACAGCAAAAGTCCCGCTCTTTCCTCCTCGCTCTGCTCCTTGTGAACCTGAGTCTCTGAAACCACCGCTGTCCTCAGTGTTGGTCCTCTCACTGGAGAGGAAGGGCTGTCAGCCTAAAGAGGAAAATTCCAGGCTAGAGAACGCTAACTTGGACCTAAAAGAAACAAGGCAATAAACCTGCTCAACAAAATCATGCAGGGAAAAAAATGCAGCTCAGGATGGAGTGCTTGCCTGGCATGCATGCGGCCCTGGGTTTGACCTCCTGTGTGTGGGTCGGGGGAGGGAGAGGAAGAGGGGGGAGACTGGCGGATGAAGGTGGGCCAATCTGGGTAAACAGAAATTTCCAGGGCCAGCACTCACCCCAGCCCCTAGCCCCCAGCCTTGAGCACTGGTGGTTTTTACAGCCTCCCACATACAAAGTGTGAAGAAGAAACTTTGCAGGAGGCTTGAGGGGTGATAGAGTTAAAAAGAATAAAACAAGGCCCCTGGATGGGCAGCTTAAAAGAAACCCTGGATATGGCCTAGGGGCCAGGAAGGAGACTGAAGACCCTTACCTTGACTTGGTCCAGCACCACTAGAGGCCCATTGACGCTGCACACGGTCCTGTAGGCTGAGGCAGGGGAGGAGTGGGTTAGGGTCTCACCTCTAAATCCCACTATGTTCTACCTCCAAGGAAAATGTATGCATTTGTGCCCGTGTGCACACACACAAACGTTCACTGAGACACACACACACACACACACACACACACACACACACACACACACACACAGAGAGAGAGGCATCCTGTCTCCTGCCCTCTGTGAACCCCCACCTCCTCCTCAGCCTGGGCCATCAAGGTCATTAGCTGTGACAGCGCCAGCCACCATTGCTGTAAGGGTCAAGCCCCTGCCACAGACCCCCCACTGTCTCGACACCTGCAGGATGCTGGAGGAGGGCATGAGGGCAGAGGCCTCCTCAGAGTCCTGCCCAGGCCCGCTGAGCTCTCCACCCCATGTGCTTCCCCTCTGGCCTCAACCCCCACCTCACCTACTCCCTCTTCCCAACTCCACTTGAATTTTCCAAAAGCGTCTGGGGCACAGCTGTGGCCTCCTGGGCCCTTCCCCAGGCCCCCATTGCCCTCCCTTCACCCTGCACTGATGAGCCCTGTGGGATGAGGGGGTCCTGCAGTCCCCTGCTTCTTCCACCAAGCCCTGGCCAGGTCCCACCAGCACACTGGGCATCCTATAGGGTAGAGGAGGGTGATGCCAGGAAGAAACA
>LZPO01034893.1:137295-161912 GCA_001675575.1 Neotoma lepida | reverse complement strand
AGCTCCCAGGGTAAGATCCAAGGACTGTCAGCTCTGTCAGCTAGGAAGCCTACCTTTGGTCCTGCTGAGGCTAGCTCAGGGGCTCTGAGGAAGGGCTGTGGTCCCTTGACTGTGACAATCGAGTACCATAGCTAATCTCTCCCAGGGATGCTATGGAGCCCCAGTAATACAGTGGAGACAAGTAATTTGGCCAGATCAGACGAATGGGGGTGCTGGGAAGGAATTGGGTCACTCACAGGTCACAGAGCTCAAGGGAGGTGGGCACCGTGGGCCTGGGACTGGCATGCTTGTGGCACATCTTGGGAAGGGCCTGCCTTGAGCCCTCCATCAGCCCACACCAGCCCACAGTGTGCCTGGCCCCAGAGGAAGCCAGTGTCCCAGCCCACACCTTCCCAGTCATTTAAGCTGTTTCACAGCACAGGTACGAGAAAGATCAAATGCACAAGACCATTCTTCCGCTGGTCTTTGCAAGGACCCTCCTAGTGTAAGGACTATCTTTAAAACTCAAGGCTGAGCTCAGGATTGCCAGAGTAGGACGCTCCATTCCCTCCCAGAGCTACCTACTGCCCCTGTAGCTACCTGCTTTCTTCCCTTTGCTCCTGAGGGAGGTCCACCTTTATCTGAGGCAGAAGCCAGGAGAAGCCCCACCTGGGGTGAAGGCCAGCTCCCCACCCTGCATCTGTCCCTCAGGCTAAGCCCTACCACCTGTGTACAAGGGCTCCTCCTCAGCCTTTCCTCTCCCCTGCACTCACTCTCACAAGAGGACTACTGCATCGTCAGGCACATTCCCNCTCCCCCCCTTCTTCCACATCTAGGATCCTTGGAAGAAACCCACAATGTCTCCCCACTGAAGGGCTTCTTGCAGACCAGCCCAGGCTCTGCTCCTTCCCTCTCGCTTCCTGTTCCCTGGGAATCTTTCCTCCTCCCTTCCTGTCTTCCAATTCTAGCTGTTGAAGGCCATCCAGCTGCCACTAGCCAGGCAAATAAATGACAGCTCAAATGTAGCGCCCAGTATCCAAAAGCAGGGACAGAAAGCATGGCATTGCTGAAACTATGAGAAACTACAGGGATGGTTAGGTGGGAAAGATCAGGATGGGCTGGTGAGATGAAGGACAGGACGGATGGACCACATGAGGGCAAGATGGGCAAGTGAGGTAGATGAGGTAGACGCAAAACCAGTAGGCAGAAGAGATGAAGGGTGGGATGGGCCAGGGACCAGAGCCAATGCTCAGGGAAGAAGCATTCTCAAGTCAGGGGAAGGAGTTAAGGGGAGCCTTCCAGCCAGCCTCAGGGAGTTGAGGAAAGTGCCCCTGGCAGACGTGAAAGAACCCCTGCTTGCTAGCTGCTCAGTACCTTGGGGGACGTAGAGGAGGGAGGTGACTCAGGACTCTTCTAGGCTGACTTCTAGTGTCGGGAGAGCTGTCAGGCATTGTCTCTGCCATCCGTGCTCAGCACAAGGCTGCCACTACGTAAATTGGGCTGACTGAGTTCTGGAAGGCACTAACTGGTTCTAGCAGAACATTATTCCTTTACTCCCACATCAGGACCAACAGGTATCCCCACCTTAGCCTCAAACCGAATGGGAGTCCTGGTGCCCAGCACAAGGGCCACACCCCCAGCTCCTGCCTGCTGAGGACCACAGAGGAAAAGATGAGAAGAATATGTGTAGTATTGAGGGCGGTGGTTTGAGGGGGCCACGACAGACACTCTGGTGGAATTTACACTGTGAGGATGGTGTAAAGTGGAGCTGGTGAGACCAGCAGAGGCAGGGCCAGGACCAACACCCGACCAGGATGGGGAAACTTTTGGACTGGCAGGTGAGTATTTCCAAGCCTGGGGAAAACTGGCATTTTGCTAGATTCACAGAGCTAGGGAAAGACAGCAGTAAGTCTGGGGTCAAGAGACTACAGGGTGTGTGGGTCAGAGTAAGTGGCTCATCTCAGGAGAGAAGAGAGCCACACAGCCCAAAGGAATCACTTTTGTTTTCACAACCTTGGGAGACAGGCCTTTCCCTTTTCTTCTTTGACAGCCTGCTCCCAGACTTCATGACTTCACAGCTCACCCTGAGANATCTCTGTTAACCCTGAGGTTCAGCAACTCCACCTGGAGAGAGGGTACCTGGAGATGGAGGTTAGGGATTGGAGGCTGGGCACCCTGCCTTAGTAAAGGCAGAAGGGATGGGGGCAATGCTGGGCACCCTGCCTGAGTGAAGGGGGAAGGGATGGGGGGGCAATGCTGGGCACCCTGCCTGATGCCAAGGGGAGGGACAATGCTGGGTGGCCCACCTGGCTGTCTGGGAGTCAGGTTGGGAGATCTTAGCTTTCCTCAGGCCAGACCACATGGCAACTACTGTGAGGTCTCTGAGTCTCCACTCAGCACCCTAGCCTTCTTTCCAGACTACAGGATTGACCCCCTAGCTCGAGGCAGGAATGACAGTGGCTGGAGGAAGGCACAGCTCTCTGCNTTGAGGGCCCTCACTGTAGAAAACTACTCAAGTACCATTTTCTATGAAGGACTGCAAGTCCTTCAGGCCGTGCCCTTGCCTACCTCCTGCAGTGTTTCTCCCCAATTTCTCCACTAGAAATCCCCAGGACCACAGACTGGCATCCCGAGGGATTGTAGCCCCCCAACACAAGACTCAATCTTTTCTCAGAGCCATCTGGTTTTACTGGATTGGTTTTGTTTTTGTTTTTGTTTTGTGTGTGTGTGTGTGTGTGTGTGTGTGTGTGTGTGTGTGTGTGTGTGTGTGTGTGACATGGTTTCACTCTCCAGTCTAGGCTTCCTTCAAACTCACTCTTATATCCCAGGCTGACCTCAAACTCATGGCAATCCTCCTGCCTCATCCTCCTGAGTGTTGGGATCATAGGTATGCCAGCACACTCCCCTTTGGGTCCAGTTAGGACTCAGGCGAAGGGAAACTGAGCAACAAAGATGTCTTTGACTGGTGGGCACCCAGACTGTGCCCCTTGCATGGAGAGGTAAGCTAAAGTGGAGAGGTTCAGCTGGCTCTGGGGCACTCAGGGATTAAGGCACTGCCCACCCAGGGATGTCCCACTTGACCCTGAAGAAAGACACAGGGTGATGAGCTTCCAGGAGAGCGCTAGCTCCATTGACCTCAGGGCATTTCCTCAATGGGCTTTGCCCAGACTTAGCAGCCACTCTCCCCCCTCTGCCCACCCCCTCCCATTGTCTCTGACACTGGGGGCTGCAGTGTGGAAGAGAGCTCCCTACCCCCACCTCCCCACAGCCTCCCGTCAAAGGCTCAGCAGGGCTTCTACAAGGTCCTAATTAGCGCCAGACCAGCTACACCTGCAGTGTCCTGTCCCGCTCCCCCAGCAGGCTGGAGGCCAGGGTGGGGGCAAGCCTAGGGCAGCAGGTCCTGCTCCTCCACCCCCGTCCCAGCTGGGGGGACTTGGGGAGGGGGGTCACCACTAGAAGATGGGGGTCTTAGAGTTAGAACCTGCTTGTTTGGACTCTACTATAACTCCTCTCCTTTGCTCTCAAACCCTGGGGAAATAACCTGACCTGGCTCCATCCCTCCAACTAGGCTGTCACTTGTCCTTTTGCACCTTTGCACAAGCTGTGCACACCCCCATGTGCAATGCTTCACATCTACCCAGTGATCCCATGAAGCCACACTGCCTCTACAATAAGCCAAGGCCCTTGGTGAGTCCGGGTAGCTCCGTTGAAGGAGGGCCCTGCTTCCCAAGGTGGCTATTGCCAGCACTCATGTCCAATCNCAACTCTGCCCTCCCCCTCCTTTCTGGCCAGCTCTGTTCCTCAGGCCAGCATTTAGTCACCCTTCTAGCCGCAGCTGTGCCCTGGGATGGCCAGACTACCTCTATGCAAGGCTACAGGAGCCCCGGGGCCCCTGACCTCTGGGCTGGCCCATCTCCTAGGCTCCCTCTCCAGTTCTTCAGCCTGAGCTAGTGCCTGGAGTTGCAGAGTAGAGGGCCTGGCTGGAGGAGGAGGGCAGAGAGGGGAACAGCATACTTGTCTTGGTAGGGGGCAACAGTACTGAGGAGGAGGCTCCAGACTCTTCCCACTCCTACCCTTGGCCTCATCTCCTAGGAAGAACTCCACCCAGGTACCCAAGATGGATGGAGGGGAGTGGGGAACTAGGCTGAGCCAGGCTAGGAGGGTGTCCTGGAGGGCTAGCCCAACCCCTAGGCTATCCTGTGAGGACTCTCAGCCTGTGGTAACCTGGAAGGCACACTTCCTTAGCCTTAGGTCTGTTACTGTGTGTGTGTGTGTGTGTGTGTGTGTGTGTGTGTGTGTGTGTGTGTGATCTTATTGTCTTGGGTGGGTGATGGGGGTCAGAACCTGCAGGGTGTTGACAATAAATAAGTTGCTGGCTGGAGGAAACTGGTGAGAGGCTGTTCTAGCTTGAGCCCTTCCTCCCACCTGGAAGAAAACGTGGGGTGAGGAGAGGCGACACAAAGGTTGTACCAGGAGATCCTTGTAGATCTCTGCAAGGCCACATTCCAGAAGGAAAGCTGAGCCTGGAGGTCCAGGTTCCTGCCCCACCCAACCTGGCACCTCTCCTTTGCCCACAGGTGGTTGGGCCTGCAGGGGCAGGGTATCACATGGCCAAAACTCTGGGCATAATGAGGCCCCTCTCTCCACTGATTTCTGGGCCCTGGTGACTCAAGCTTTTGCCTGGCGGGTGGAGGGGGGAGGATATCTTTAGACTCTGTATGTCCTTGAGGCAGGGACTTCAGGCCCCCTTGAGAAACCTGGCCTACCCCCTTTCATCTTTTCTCCCTAACTGTATCTGTCTCGCTTGGCCTCAGCTGGGCTGGGCACCCAGGGCTCTGCTCCCTGAAGGCTGAAAGGCACTGACTTGCTCTGAGCTCAGCTGTTGGCTACCCTGTGTGTAGCCACACCTCCTCTGTGGGGCTGGTAGCTTTGCAGTCAGGCTGAAGAAGGGATGGCTGTGTCTAGCTCCTTCCCCTCACCCAGCACACCCTGTTAGGAGCCTCAGGCTCTGCTCAGCTGGGGCCACTCAGGCTGGTTTACTCCAGTGAGCTGGGCTGTCTGAGACTTTACCAGTCCAGGGAGTGACCTTGGACAAGAGCATGGGGGGTGGCTTTGGCCCTGTGGACCTCACCAGGTTTTCTGTCCCTGACCTTGACTTGGCTCACCCTTACAGATCAGACACAGACAAAATGAGAAAGGCACATCATGTGTGAGCAGGTCCATGCTGTTACCCCAACAGTATACACAGATNACCACAGTTACATATATTCTCATATACCATGTAAGCATAAATCCACATGTGTTCTCTCCCCTTGGACACACATGTGCATTATATCCAAGTGCACACACACACACACATACACATACCTCACCTCCACCCTTTGTGTACAAGCATGCGCACACATGGGTTGCATATCCCCTCTGCCCCCNGTGGAGAATGCCCTTCTAGTACATGCTTCTGTATACAGATTCTCTCCTCTAGGAAGTGATGCAAGCACAGCACACTGGTTACTGAATTCCTCAAGCCAAGTGCCCACTGACTGTACTGCTACACATGTCACTGCAGACCCATTTGCCCGCTCANANATGCCCACATGCATCCTTGTTCCCTCCCTCCCTCCCTCTCTCCTCTTTCTGTCTCTCTCAAGCTCTCTCTGGACCTTGGGTCCTAGATAGGATCCTGATGATAACAGTTGCTACTCAACCCTCTCCTCTGCCTGAATGGAGACCTCCATCCCTCCACCTGCAGAGGTGACCTGAGCACAGGCCATGCCATGCATGGCTCCACTGGACCCAGAGCCCTCTGATCTCCCTAGGTCTTGGTCCTCCTTTTCAGAGGCAAAAGCATGATCCCAGCAGCCCAATCCCCTCACCAGCTGGACATGAATACTCACTGACACGGGGGTGGGTGATGTAGTTTCGGGTCACAACCTGCATATGCTCTCGAGCTGTGACTGGGTCACAGCCATTGCTAGTGAATCCCCCAGGCCTGCTGTCTGCTTTCGTGGTCATGGTGTGTGTGACTGGGAGTCTCAGTGCCTGAGAAGGAAGACTGGTGGCGACTCTAAGACTTCAGTTCCAGCTGGAGCTGGAGCAGGCTGCTCAGCCTGTGCCAGCAACCACCCCTCCCTTCCTTCTGTACCTGCTCCCTCCCTCCTCTGCCAGGTTGACTGTAAATAGGGAAGCTGGCACGCACCAACTCCGAAGGTTTCTCAAGCACAGGCTGAGCAGATCCTGTAGTAGCTGGCCCCTGGGTGCTGAAAGCTTACAATGACGGACAGAGCGNGGTGNGCAGCATTTTTCTAACTTCTATGCCAGATGTCCCTCCGCACAGTTCCCACAGTGAGTGTGGCTTCAGCTTTACCTACTTTCAGCTAGTCCTTGTCCCTCACCATATCACTCTGGTCTCCTCATGCCCTATTTCTGGCAGATTGTCTTCTCACTGTCCTCACAACCTGCACCCTTTGTCTTGAGCCATACTGGGTGCCCCTCCCTCTCCAATTCCATCACCTGTAANGGCTCATCTCCTGGCCCATCACAGGCCACTTCCTGCAGGAAGCTACCATGTTCCCTGGATCAGTCTGAGCTGTCTTCCTGCTCACTCCCTCCAGCACTGGTCCATTTCAGGTCTCTGCTCCCGCTCTTGAGCATCCCATTATGTCAAAGAACTCTTCTGTTGAGGGCTGAGTGTGGCTACAAGGGGTCAGAGTTCTGATTGCATGCTTCCACNAGTCTACACAGAAGGTGAAATGATGTGAGCTTTCGCCTGTGGTCCCAGCATTACTTTTCTGTGTGATATACAGTAGGTATTAAAAATGCTACCCTTGTGGGTAGTTAGGTGTGATGGTAAACTTTGACTGCCAGCTTGACAGGACTTAGAGACATCTAGGAAATATACACAGTCCTCCCAACTCCTGCCACCCTCATGCCTTTCCTACCACACCACAATCTCAAATCATGAACCAAAATAAACTCTTCCTTCGCAAGGCACGTTGCCATAGCAATGAAAAAGTAACTAATACAGAAACTGGCACCAGGAGTGGAGTTGTGACTACAAACCTGGCCATGTGGTTCTCAGGCCTCTGCAACTGGTTTGTGAGAGGAACGTGGAAGAGTTTTTCGGCTGCGGTCTAGAGAAGCCCTAGAATGGTGTAAGCAGGGTGAAATTGNCCATTCTGGTGGAAGACGAGAATGCTGAGAGGTTTATGGACAGTTAAAGCTCAGCACATGAGGTTTCAGAGGGGAATAAGAACTTCTTGATGAAATGGGCTGAAAGTGATTCATATTACATTCTGGAAGAGAATCTGAATTTATTCTGCCTGTGTCCTGAGATTTCGAGTCAGACTGAATTTAGAAGTGGTGGACTGATCTGTTTGGCAGAGGAAATCTCATGNCAGGTGTGGTGGTTTGAATAAGAATGGCTCCTGTAGCCTTATATGTTTGAATACTAGGAACTTAGTTGNTAGAACTGTTTGGGAAGGATTAGGAGGTGTGGCCTAGTTAGAGGAGGTGCNTCACTGGGGCTGGGCTCTGAGGTTTCAAAAGACTTGCACCATTCCCAGTGCTCTCTCTCTCTGCTTCTTCCTGTTTGTGGCTCTGTGTATGAGCTTTCAGCTGCTGCTCGAGCACCATGCCTGCCTGCCTGCTGCCATGCACCTGCTATGACGGTCATGACTCTAACTTTGCAACTATGAGCCCCAAATAAACTCCTCTATAAACTTCCTCTAGTTGTGGTGTCTTATCACAGCAATAGAAAAGTAATTAAAACAGGACAGCATTCAGGCTGTAGCATGGTTACTGCTCACAGCTCTTATGCAGTTTAGAGAGAGCAGCATGCATGCAGAGCAAAGATATGAAAAGTGTACAGTTTGTCAAAGAGACAGTTTAACGTTCCAGTCAAAGCAGAGTTGAAAGCAGCTGGGGCTGTTAGAGAGGTTAGGGCCACTATAGAGAAACATGGCACTCTGCACTGGGACAATAGGAAATGGGCTCTGAAGGCAAGACCACCCATCTAACTCTCCAACTTGCGAAAATGCAAATTCACTTGAAAGAGGAGAGCCTGAACTGAGGAACCCCTATGAGTTTCCTGAGATCTGACTGCTGAAGAGCACAGAGGCCACTACAGCTGCGGCAGAAGGGGGCAGACCCCATCTCAAGCTGATAGCAGAACTTGGCAGCAGCTTCCACATGTTGCTGGTTTTAAGGGCAGGCAAAATGCAAGAATTACTGTAGGGTCATGGAGATTTACACCAAGGTTCTAGAAAGCTGTTGAGGCCAGGTCATGTGTGGCAGGTTTGAATCCCCTTCAAGGAGGCTCTGAGGAGCTATTGCATGGAACTCTGAGGGTAAAACTTAAGTGGTAATGGAGATGCTAGGGCCATTAATATCTGTTGAGGAAAGCTGTAAGCACAGTGTGGAGTTATCTCAAGACAGGTGCTTACATGTGCTGCAAGTGGCAGAACTAAGAGACAGAGTTACCCAAGCCCATTGGCACCTCCGTATCCCAGCCAGGATACCTGGTCCCAGATGCCAGAGCTCCAGGATTTGTATTTACTCTGCTGGGTCCTGGTCTTGCCTTGGCTCATCCTTTCCTTTTTGTGTCCCATGCGTCCCTTTTGGAGTGGAAACACTTATTCTGTGCCACCGTGTATTGAAAATGTGTAATTTTTAAAAGTGGACTCTTTCAGGTAAGAGTTTGTCACACTTTTGAACGACTGTGGAATTGTGAAAACTTTAGAAACTTGTGGAGATAGACTAAATTTGCACACTGTGAGATGAACATAAGCATTTAGAGACCAGGGGTAGAATACTGTTGATTAAAAGTGACGTGTTTATGTGCCCCATTAGCCGGGGAGGGGTGTGTGATGCTGGATAACCTCGATTGTCACCTTGATGGGGTTTAGAATCACCCCTACTATAGTCACACCTCTGTGCAGAGCTGTCAGGGCAGTTCCCGAGTTTTAACTAAGGAGGGTGACCACAATCCTTGGGCTGGGGGCCCAGACTGAAGAAAAATAAGAATAAGAACTAAATACCAGCATTCACCCCAGCTTCCTGACTGAGGCTGCCATGTGACCAGCCACCTCACTTCTGCGGCTAGGCCTTCCCACCAAGCTGGACTGCACCTTCATGCAATCAGCTCAAATAAATCTTTCCCTCCTCACCTTGCTTCTGCTACATGCTTTGTCCTGGGAACTAGAAAAGTCAGTGGTACAGTGGGTGAGCGACTTCCTGAGAATCTACAATTATTATAAATAACGGTTAAATGAAAGCAATACGAGCAAAACGAGATTTTTCTGGGTGCTTCATGCTGCAGAGGCCTCTCTCCAGTCCAGCCTTGCTCTGGCGTCCCTTTGATGCCCTCTCAGATCTCCTTTCACCTTGCACCACCCACCCCCTTGAAGGACTTCCTGCCCACCTGAACAAGTACTTTGAATTTGAAAGAAAAGCTTACTAGGAGAATGCTTAACCTGAGACAGCACAGATGCTGTGGGGCTGTGGAGCCCGGATGAAAGCTGTGTTAATGGTGGACCCAAGCCTGTGGACACCAGCCCCAGCGCCTACCCCTTCCCTTTTGAGGTTCTCATTTTGCTGCACATTGAGGACAAGGACAGAAGGGAGTGAGTTGGTGCTGCTGGGACCCGTTCCCTTCTTTATTTCAGTGAGACACACACGCACACAAACATGCATGCACGCACGCATGCACACACACACACACACACACTCACACATACTGACACGCATATGACACACACATCAGAGAGTACGTTGGGACCAAAGCCATTTGGTTCAGTCTCTGAGCTGAGGCCAGCTGGAGAGGAGCTCTTCCAGGCCTGCTCAGTACAGTCCACAGGGGCTGGGAGGTTGGGGTAGTGCTGTGTTGGGGACTCAGTGTCACACGGGGATGGGACTCTTAAGTGTCAGCTTTCTTGCCACTTTGGCCAGGGCTGCCTACTTTCTGTTGTTCTAGCCTCATGTAGGGCTCAAACGCTGAGGACCCCAGTTTGTAGCTGGCAGGCAAGTCCAGGAGCGGAGCTGTGGAAAAGCAGATGGCTGGCAGAGGGGACGATGCTGAGGCCGAGGGCACTGGATTGAGGCTTGGGGAGGAGTTCCTGGGGTCACCCAAGGAGGTGCCCCTGTGGCAGGCGGGAAGGCCTGGCAGGCCAGGGGTCAGCGCCAGGAGGCTGGGGGCCCTGGGCACGGAGAGCAGCCGGCCCTGTTCCAGAAGCCGCAGAACGCTGGAGGTGGCAAAGGCCTCGGAGGCAGAGGAGGATGCCCNCTTCTCTAGGTCTCTGCTCTGGTCCTTCTTCTGCTTGGTGCGGCGATTCTGGAACCAGACCTTCACCTTGGGGCAGAGGGCACACAGGGATTCCGGAAGGGGGGAGGGCAGGGGCAGGAGGAGGGGCCGAGAGAAAAGGAGAGGGAGTCAGAGGTGGAGTGGTGTGAAAGGGCACAGGGGTTGGGGAGGACAGGGGGAGAAAGAAGAGCAGACTGTTAGTGTCACCTCACAACAACCTGGACCGAGGAACTGACTGGAGACCTCAAGTCTCCAAGTACAGACACCCCTTTGCTGCTGCTCTGAATCTGGCAGATTGGCAGACGGGAGGTAGAGTCTCGGGGTCCATTGAAGGATCAAATTGCCCCCTCATGGCCAACACACTTTGCTCTTAGCCAGGTGTCTTGTCTTAGACATCACTTGTGTGTAGGTAATTCCCAACANTGCCTTACGCCCAGACCTCTAAACTGAGATCCAAGCAATCAACTAACTGCCACTTATTTATTTGTATTTATTTAGACAGGNTTTCATGATCCCAGACTGGCCTTGAATTTGCTATGTAGTTGAGGGTGACCTTGAACTTCTGAACCACCTGTTGGGATTACAGTACTGATTTACAGGCCTATACCACCACATCCAGTTGTACACCTTGCCAGGGATGCAACCCAGGGCTCTGTGCACGCTAGACAAATACTCGGTCAACTGAGTTGTGCTTCTCATACATGAGCAGGGACAGTGTGTGGCAGAGGAATGGTGGCCCAGAGGCCCTGAAGGGAAAGGCTGGCGAGATTTTCTCATCCTTTCCNGCTTTCATAGGACCTCAGAGGTCCAGCCACCTGAGTGGCTCTGAGAGAAGGAAGTGAGAAGGCTCCAAAGTCATGACTCGTGTGCTGGGAAGGCTGGATGTCTCACAGGGAGAGGTANGAACCCATTCTGGGCAGAAGGGGGTGACAATGACAAGGGGTATGGCGAATGCAGAATGACAAAATTGGGGGGCTCCCCACTACACCCTGCCTTGGCAGAGTTCTATGAGCAGAAGAAGAGGAAGACATGGGAAGACTCCCAGCAGGTAGGTCCTAGATGTGGAGAGAAGGCTTAGGGGGANGTTGGGCTGGGGCTAGGACCTGGCTTTCTATTTGTCATGTGTGGATTCTTAAGCCTGGCTGCACAAATTTCCTGTGTACATTGTAAATCCAAGTGTCCAGGGCTCATTCCAAATTCTTTCTATTGGAGTTGGGTCGGGTCGAGATGGAGGCATCAGGATTTCTTTTTTCATTTTTTAAAAATTTATCTCCTGTGCATTGGTGTGAAGGTGTCAGATCTGCTGAAACTGGAGTTACAACAGTTGTAACCTGCCATGTGGGTGCTGGGAATTGAACCTGGGTCCTCTGAAAGAATAGCCAGTGCTCTTAACCACTAAGCCATCTCTCCAGTCTCTTCTACCCTGGCATTGGGAGTTCTAGAAAACCTTGTGGGAGATTCCAGTGTGCTACAGGTAGGGCATCTTCAAAACCCAAGCCTTTGTGTTTCTCACCATGGATCCCAGGGCTTCTGGAGGCTGGTTCACGAGGCTCAGTGACTTTGAGATGGGCTCCCCCAAGAAGCCTTTCGTTCCTCTTGCCTCTCGTACTGATTCTTTCAGACTCTGCTCTGTCCCTCTCCTGGGAAGCCATTGCCAGCTGATTCCTGAAGGGCCAGGGCATTGTCCTGTGGGGTGTTTCCCGGGCACTAACTGCCCCTGCTGGGCTCCTTAGTGCTCTGCACAGATTCTCTGCAGGTTGCCATCTTGGATCCCTGGATCTCAGGGAATGCNTGGTGGCTTCATGTCCTGATTTTTTGCACACAGCAGGAGTGTGGTTTCCAGGACTGAGAGACTTTTCTCTGGGAGAATATCTCCTTGGCCCTGAGGTTAGTGCTCAATTCTAAGGCTTGTTCATTTGAAAATGAAAATGCCATTCATAATTTAGAAATCAGACAAGGTCTCCTTATGAAGTCCAGGCAGGCTTTAAATTCTGCATCCCCCTGCCTCAGCCTCCTGAATGCAGGGATGATAGGCATGCACTAGACCTTTATCCTTCACAGGCCACTTCCTGGGACCATGGGCTCATACAGAATCTGGATATCTGAGTGTGGAAGGTGGTTTGTTTTTTTTTCCTGTNCTAGGGAGGTCCCTCTATCTGCTGCTTTGGACTTCTAGGGCAGGGCCAATGCACTGGGACTGAGGACAACTGCTAAAGAGCAGAGTAGCACTTATTCAAGCTAGCTGGTGACTCCATCAGCCCTGAGGTTTGGCAGCTTGTCTTTAGCCCGTCCATTGGCCAGTTGAGGGAGAGGGCTACTGAGTCAGGCTCTCAGGTTTCTTTCCATCTAAACCTCATCTGTTCTCATTTCCGGTTCTGGGCATGTTTGTTTATGTGGTTTGAGACAGGGTCTCATGTAGCCCAGATTGTCCTCAAACTCACTTGTAGCCAAGGATGACTTTGAACTTCTGACCCTTTTGCCNCCACCTCAAGAGTGCTGGGATTACAGGTGGACACCATCACACCCGGTTTATGCAGTGCTGGTGATCCAGCCCTGAGCTTCTTGCATGCTAGGCAAGCACTCTACCAGCTGAGCCCCAGCCCCAGCCTGCATAGACTGTTACAGTGCCAGCCCCCCTAGGAGGAGCCGGGAGAGGGCCCTGGCCCTTCCTTCACACAAGAGGAACTCAGCCACCTTGAGATGAAGGGAAGGTGACAGAAGGTGAGAAAGGGCCGGGAGGAAGAAAGAGGTACCCAGTCCAGTCTGTCATGGCCCANCACTTCCCAGAAGCCTTTGTTGTTTTTATTTGGGCTCTTCTGGGCTGCTCAGACTGGTCTTAAACTCCTGGGTCATGATCCTCCTACCTCAGCCTCCTAAGAACCTGAGACTGTAGGCTTCTGCCCTTGTGCCTAGTACTCGCTGGATTCTTTGCTCCCTGAAAGCCAAGTGATCACCATTCAGAGGCACCTCTAACTGCCAATATTCCACGTGGTGGTGTGAGTAAGAATGACCCCATAGGCTTATACATTTGAATGCTTAGTCATCAGAGAGTGGCACTATGTGAAANAATTAGAAGGATTAGGAGGTGTGGCCTTGTTGGAATAGGCATGGCCTTTTTCGAGGAGGTGTGTCACTAGGGGTGGGCCNTGAGGTTTCAAAAGCCCAAGCCAGGCCCAGTGTCACTCTCTCTCTCAGCCTGCAGAGCAGGATGTAGCTCTCAGCTTCTGCTCCAGTGCCATGTGTGCTGCCAAGTTCCCTGCCATGGTGATAATGGACTAAACTGAAACTGTAGCAAACCCCTAATTAAAAGTTTTCTTTCATAAGATTTGCTTTGGTCATGGTATCAGCAACAGAACAGTGACATATAGAATAGACATCTCCTAAACCACTCATTCCCTGCACTGTGAACATCCCCTATCTCTATGGCTTTTTCCATTTTCCTTACATATGGATGATCTCTTCTGTTGACTCTCCTTTCCTTCCTTTCCTGTGTGTATGTGTGTGTTGTGAACATTCATGTGTATGAGTGTGGGCATGTGTGTGCCATGGCCTGCATGTGGAGGTCAGAGGACATTCTTGGGTATTGGTCCTTGTCATCCACCATGTTTGAGATGTGGTCTCCTGGCTTCTTCATTGAATTGCAAATGCCTGTGCCAAGAAGGGTGAAGAGACTCTCCTTCTCTGTCCCCCATTTCCACATAGGGNCATTGGGATTGCAGATGCTCACATTCAGGTTTTCAGTGTGTCTTCTGAGGATTCGAACTTAGGTCGTTAGGTTTGCCCAGCAAGTGCTTTTACCTTCTCACATTTTCTCTTTGCTTCTTGCCTTCCTCTCTCCCTCTTGCCTTCCTCTCTTCCTCTTGCCTTCCTCTCTTCCTTCTTTCCTCCCTCCCTTTCTTCTTCATCTATTACATTTTGTTTGCTTTGGGATAGGGTCTCACTACGCAGTCCAGGCTTCCAACCCTTTATGCTTTAGCCTCCGCCTCCTGAGTGGTAGGATTACAGGCATGTGTCACCACTCACAGCCCAGCCTTCTTGTTGACACTATTGGCCCTGTCTTACCTGTAGCGCTAGGTTTTCCCCTCACGTGTGCATGTTCCTCCCAAGTCATGCCCCTTTATGNCAGCTCTTGGCCTCATACACCAAGACAATCCCCAGATACCAGCACCAAATGGTGGAAACCTGGCCTGACTCTCACCTGGGTCTCAGAGAGGTTCAGCTGGCGGGCCAGCTCTGTGCGCTCCCGGCCCACCATGTACTGGCAGCGCTGGAACTCCATCTCCAGGCGATACAGCTGCTCTGCCGTGAAGGAGGTGCGGGTCCTCTTGGGTCGGTCAAGGTCCAGGCCCTTGGGCAGGACAATTTCTCTAATGGTCCCCTTGGCATCTGCAAGGGCCATGAAGGGAACCAGGTTAATTCACTGTGTTAGGTCATCTGTGTTTTTTTTCCCTCCTCCTCTTCCATCATCTCCTTCACAGGGTTTCACTGTGTAGCCCAGGGTGACCTCGAACTCATGGCCTGGTAAGATCCTATAGGAATCCTCAGGTCCTTGCCTAAATACTTGATCTCAGAGAATTTTCTGAGCCTCTCTGAGCTGAGTTTCCTCAGCAACCCCATGCAGGGTTGTGTCATGGGTATGGAGATAAAGATGGATGGATGGACAGATAGATAGATAGATAGATAGATAGATAGATAGATAGATAGATAGATAGATAGATAGATAGATAGACAGGTAGAGATAGAGATAGAGGGAAGTTGAGAGGGAGGGAGGGAGAAGGGGGTGTGTGAATGTACCTCAGTAACAATGTCAGGTTGGTTATCATGGCCTGGGCACAAAGAACTCACTGTGGCTCATCTGGGATTCTGTTCTCTTTGCAGAGTAAGGAGTAACGGACAGAACAGACCAAGTCCTCGAGTCCAGAGAAGATGGATTAGAACTGAGTGTGGTCAGTCACAGAAGGCTTTCTGGAGACACCAAGTTCTGGTCCCTCCTGGGGTCCATAAGGATGTTAGCTGATGTGATATAGAGGACATAAGAGGAGCTGGAAACCCCAGGAGGAGCCCAAGGGCTGGTGCCACCCTGCTAGGCTGCTGGGTTATCTTCCAGCCAGGGAACTAGCCCACTCGCTGTGTCCCTGTACAGCTGAGCCATCTCAGGCTTTAGGCCAATATCTTTCACACACAACCTCTTTAGTGCTTTGGAGTCCATTTAAGAAAGGCCAAAGGCCTACAGCCCACGATCACCACAGAACACCACAGAGCACCCAGCAAGGGAAAATGCTGTAATCTAAGCTCGCCACCACTGATGTGAAAGCTGTTAGCACAGGCAATAATCAGACAATGGGATAAGGCAGCACTGTGCCCCGTGGGATCCACCAGTCACACAGGGAGACTATCTGCAGTGCCCCACAATGGAGGAGCAGCAGCCTGGAAAGCTTACCACCAGCTCTGCAGGGCATGGTGCTGCAGGCCTGCAAGCCCAGCACTTGGGAAGTGGAAACAGGAGGACCAGGAGTTCAAGGCCAGCCTAGGATACAAAGAGACTCTGTCTCAAAACAAAACCAACACCGACAGCAAGAGCGACTCAAGGCAGCTCTTGCTCAGGAAGCCGCTGCAACATGCCATCTCCTGCAGCCGCAAGGACCCTCATTTACACTAGGGGGCGCAGAAATGGCTTTTGCTATGTGCTGGGAGGCTAGTAGCTGCTAACTGGCTTACATGGTAGTCCTTAGCAGGGTGGGATGGGGCTGGAGATACCGCTCAGCAATGAAAAGCGACCACTGCTTTTGCAAAGAACCTGGGTTCTGTTCTCAGCATCCACATTGGGAGACTCACAACACCTGTAACTCCAGCTTTGGGGGATCCTACACCCTCTTTTGGCCTCATGGGTACATATACGTGTGCACATATGCCCCCACAGACACATGCATGTAATTAAAATATATTTTAAAGATATGAAAGCAGGAGATTTGTGGGGTAGAGTGAGCCCAGGGATGTGAGGGTGAGGCTGACAGGGTAGTGGATTTAGTCCTAACCACATTATATACATGTAAACAAGCAACAGTAGCAACAAGGGGATCAGGGTGCTTCTTCAGTCCCTGCCCTGGGCCTGGTGTTAGTCTTGAGTTCGAGCCTTCCCAGTGTCTCCAGGGAGATGGAACTGTCATTTCCCTATTTTATAGGCGAGGAGCAAGTTTTAAGTAACTTCTTGAAGGTCCCACTGTCAGTATTCAATAAACCCTAGAAATACCCTGGTTATGCCAAGAGTGGTAGCACACTCCTGTAATCCCACCACTAGGGCAATGTTAGCAGGAAGACTGCAAGTTCAAGGCTAGCCTAGGCTACATAATGAGAACCTTTCTCAACAAACAATAACAGCAACAGCAACAAGCAGGGTCTGGAGATGTAGCTCAGTGGATCACTTGCCTAACAGGCATAGGGTCCTGGGTTCAATCCCCAACGTGCAAACAATAGCTCCCAGCCACCCTNGTCTCACTTCATAAACATGCTGTGGGGCATCCTTAGTACAGTTAACAAGTTTCAGCCAAGACTTTAGCAATGGGCAAAAAGGAATCTTCTGGAAAAGCCCATGTTCCCTTGGAGAACATGAGACAGGATATCTATTTGGGGGTGCTGCCTGCCTTGTAGCCCCAAAGGACTATAGTTCTCCTTTTAGAATCTCTGCTCCAGATAGGTAGCCTCAGCCCTGACCCTAATGGCTCCTGTTTGCCCCGGTGGATGTTCAACCTTCAGGGTGTGCTCTGGCTCTGGTCACATCTTCATGTGCAATCAGTCCTGGAAGCAGGTGAGTGGGGGTGGGGATGGGATGGTGTGGGGGAAGAAGGACATCACTGTTCAGAGAGGGCCAAACCTGGCCAGCCCAGGTTCCACACAGGCTCAGGTCCCACCCAGGCTCAGAGCCCAGTATATCTGATGGATGAAGGTCTTACTATTGGCATGTTGTAGGAACCATGGACCTCTCGGGACTGCTTAGTACCCTAGGTCCAATACTTTCCACATTCCAGAAGAAGATGGAACCCTTATGAAGGGGCTGGTTCTGTCTGCTCCGCTCCCACTATTATTAACAGTGGTGAGATGAGACCAACAGCATCCTTCCAACTCCCAGAGAGCCCATCTGCAAAGGTGCAGGTCTGACCAGGGTATCTGCAGGGACAGGCAGGAGGGAGGGTGCTTAGACCTGGTAGTGTAGGCTTCACATCTTTCCTAGGTGGCTCCCTGAGTCACCCTGAAGTTTCTGAGCCTGAATACCAGGAGGTCAAGCCACACCTGGGCACATCCTCTTCTCTTCCTAGGAGCTGAGAGGAGCACTGCCATCTCTGGGTGAGTAAGGTCAGCTCCCTCCCTCAGGGCCACTACACAAGAAAGACAACCACTGACCCACCATCGGGCATCAAGCCACACATGGGAACACAGGGAAACGTGTTCTGCATCACTAGTGTTAGGGGAAGCAATTGAGAGCCACAGTGAGGGGTGCCTGTTAGAACAGAAGAACTTACAGATGCTGTGTGGGGAGGGGAGCAAAGAGGAAGAGAAAAGAACACTGAGCATGCCAAAGGCTACTGAGGATGCAGACACTGCATCTCTGGTAAAAATGGTCCAGCCACTCTGGAAGCTAGCCTGTGGTAACTGAGAGAGTTAAAGAAACAACTAATCAACAACTCTGTGACCATGTTCCTGAGTGCTTGTCCTGGAGAAGTGAATCTTATGTCCACACAGAGACTTGTACACAGCGGCTTTTCTTTTTGCCTTTTTAAAAATTGAGATTTATTTATTTTTATTTCATATATATGAGTGTTTTGCTTGTATTCATACATGTGTGCCTCGGAGACCAGAAGAAGGTGTTTGATCTCTTGGAATTAGAGTTGTGAGCTGCCACATGGGTTCTGGGAATGGAACCCAGGTCCTCTGGATGAACAGCCAGTGCTCTTCACCGCTGAGCCATCTCTCCAGGCCCTGTTTGTTTCTGAGATGGGGTCTCATGATTCTAGGCTGCCCACAAATTCTCTATGTAGCTGAGGATGACCTTAAACTCCTGATCTTCCTGCTGGAATTACAGTCAAAATCCACCATGCTTGGTTTGTTTGGAGCTCTGAATTGAGCCCAGGGCTTCATGCATGATAGGCAAGCACTCGACCAAGTGAGCTACACCCTGGCCCCAAATTTTGTTTTAATAGTCTCCAAAGGGAAATAAGCCAGTGTTTTTCAGCAAGGGGCTGGTTGGGGAAACTGCTGAAACTGTATAATGAGAAACTACTCAGCAGTGAAGAAGGGTCACTGTTGCAAAGTTGGTGTGCTCAGGGAGCACAGTGAAGAAGCCAGGACTGGAGAGAGGGCTCAGAGCTTAAGAGCACTGGCTGCTCTTCCAGAAGACCTGAGTTCAATTCTCAGCACACTCAGAATGGATCACAATCCTTGGTAACTCCATTTCCAGGGGGATCTGATGCCTTTTTCTGGCCTCCCAGGCACTACATGCCTGTGATACACAGACATACCTGCAGGCAAAACACCCATATACATAAAAGAATAAATAGAAGCCAGTTCCCAGATGTCATGTACACAAGCTCTGTTTATATAACATCAGAATGACGGACTGACAAAGCTGGAGGGCAGAGCAGTGACTGCCGGGGACTGGGGCAGATGAATGGTTTGACCACACAAGGGGAGCACTGCAAAGCCCTTTGTAGGCCAGGTGTAGCGGTGCGTGACTTTAATTCCACCATTTGGGAGGCAGAAGTAGCTGGATCTCTGTGAGTTCAAGGACAGCCTAGATGACACAGTGCAATTCCAGGACAACCCAGGCTTTACAAGATAGAAATAAAAAAGAAAGGCTGGAGAGATGGCTCAGCAGTTAAGAACACTTGCAGCTCTTAGAGAGGACCTGGGTCCGGTTGCCAGCAGCCAGTTCACATCTCACAGCTGCCTGGAAGTCCAGCTGCAAGGGAACTGATACCTCTGGCCTCTGAGGGCACCTACATTTCTGTGCCCACACCCACACACAAACATACATAGAATTAAAAATAAAATAAGTCTTTAATTTTTTTTTAAGAAAGAAAAGAAAAAAGAAGCCCTTTGTGGTGAGGCAATGGTTCTGTATTTCAGTCATCATATGAACCTACGGATGTGACAAGGCATCCCAGGACCATGGGAGACAGAGATGAGTGACGGCACACAGATGGAGCTCAAGGAAGGTCTATGGCTCAGTTTCTCAGACTATCTCCCTCGCAGGTTTCTATGTGATTTTTCTTGTTTGCTTTTTGTTTTGTTTTGTGTTTTTGAGACAAAGACTCCTGAAGTCCAGGTTAGCCTGGAACTCTGTATATAGCCCAAGCTGATCTTAAACTTTTGACCCTCCTTGATTCTGCCTCCCACGTGCCAGGATTGCATGTGTTCAGCACCTTTTCTGACTGTCTCCTGGATTTGATAATGTGCCGTGGATATTTGTGAGATGCTGCTGACATGGGAAGCCAGGCTGGCTGGTGGCTACTAGAGATCTTTCTGCACTAGTCTTACAACTTATTGTGGCGATGGTGTGGATTTCAGAACATGAAGTTAACCACCACAAAAACAAACTACAAAGCCAGGGTGCAGTGTTGTCATCCAACACACAGATTCATCAACCGAGAGAGAACACAGTAATGGTTCCCTGTGTCTCTGTGTACCCGATGGGCTGTAAGACGATTTAAAACAGCACATGGGAAATGCCTGCCATTTCAAAACTTATTTCAATGTTTACTAGAAAAAACTTAACCTATGTGTAGGTTAAATTTGAATGAGACTTATCTCCCATGGGCTCAGGTGTTTGAATGCTTAGCCCCCAGTTGGTGGCGCAGTTTGGGTAAGTTTAGGAGGTGTGGCTTTGCTGGAGGAAGTATGTCACTGGGCTTCAAGGTTTCAAAAGCCACTGAGAATTCCTAGAACACGCTTTCTGCCAAGTGATTGCAGTTCAAGATGTGAAGTCTCAGTTTGCTAATGCAGCTGTCATGCCTGCCTGTTGCTATGCTTCCCTGCCAGGATGGGGATGAACTCTAATTGTTCTGCAACCAGAAGCCCAAATAAACCCTTCCTTTTATAAGCTGCCTTGGTCATGGTGTCTTATCACAGCAACAGAAAAGCAACTAATAGACCACGATTTTACATGACTAGGATGAGGCTAAAGTGAGTATTTAGTTTTAGAATTGTAGAGACGATGGCTCAGCATATCAAGTTGCTTGCTGCCAAGCATGATGACCAGAGTTCAATTCCTAGAACACACACACACACACACACACACACACACACACTCACACACACACACACAGTGAAAGAGAATCAACTCCTGAAATTTATCCTCTCACCTTCACATATGCCTCCCCTAATTAGTAAATAAATGTCAAAAATGCACTATACTAAAATATTAAGTAAAGAAGTGGAGTATGAATATGACAGAAATGAAATGGTGCTCAAATGGCAATGCAGGAATAGACAATAGGATGGAGGGTACACTCACTATCAGACATGTGTGTACAGCAATGGAGCGATGGTTAGGGACATCCTAAAACTATCCACCACCACCCTGCCCCGCATGTGTGTGCAGTGCCCACAGAGGCCAGAAGAGGTTGTTGGATCCTCTAGAGCTGGAGTTAGATGCAGTTGGTTGTGAGCCACTCAGCTAGGAACTGATTTTTGGTCCTCTACAAGAGTGGCAAGTGCTTTTAACTGCTGAGCCATTCCTCCAGCCTGTAAGGGACATTCCAAATGAGGACAGGCTACGCTGATAAGAAAGCTTAAATATACTGGTGACTACAATTCATCTATTTGGCATAAAATTAAGTGAAAACTTTTTCTCACACCATAAATGTCNTTTTTCAAGTAAATTACAGAGCAAATCATCTATTATAAAATGGTGAATTAAAAATGGTAAAAAAAATTAATATGGTAAAGACATTACAAAAATATGGTATGGTACGTCCTTTTCTCTTTCAGATTTATTTTATTTTACTTTTATGTGTATAAGTGTTTGGCTGCATTATGTCTGTGTACCACATGTGGACCTGATGACCCAGGAGGGCAGAAGAGGGCATTAGATCTTCTGGAATTGGAGTCACAGAGAGTTGTGAGCTGCCACGTGGGTGCTAGGAATAGAACTCAGGTGTCTGTTCTTAACTGCCGAGCCGTCTCTCCATCTCCAGGACACTTTCTTATGACCTTGCTTGTTAGGAGCTTGCCTTTTGTTTTTTCAACACAGGGTGTCTTAGCCCTGGCTGTCTTGGAACTTGCTCTATAGACCAGGCTGGTCTCAAACTCACAGAGACCTCCCTGCCTCTGCCTCCAGAGTGTTGGGACTTNAGGCGTGCGCCACCATGCCTGATTCTATAAGGAGCTTTCTAAGCAGATAGAGCACGGGATACCGGAAGAAACACAAAGGATGCGTCTGACTCCATTAAAGTGGAAAGCTTGTCTGAGCAAAACACCAAAGACCAAAACATACAATAAACAGTTGGGTGGAAACACTGTTTAGCAGAAATAGCTCAGTGGGCAAGAAGATTGCTGCGCAAGCATGAGGACCTCTGTGCGCATTCCAAGCACCAATCCCGGCAGGAGCGGGAGCAGAGACAGGTGAGTCCCTGGAGCTCATTGGCCAGTCAGCTAAATGAACTGGTGAGTTCCAGGTTTAGGGAGAGACCCCCATCTAAAAAAACAAGGTGAAGCAGCTGGAGAGATGGCTTATCAGCTAAGAGCACTTACTGCTCTTGCAGAGGACCCAGGTTTGGGCCCAGTACCCAAAGGGTGGCTCACAACCATGTGTAATGTCAGTCCTCTCAGGCTTCTGTGGGCTCTCTACCGGTGTGGTGCATATATATGTATGCGGGCAANTACTCACAAAATAATAAATAATAAGAATAACAACACATGGAGAACGATTGTGGAAGATACCTAATGTTGACTTCTGGTCTCTACCTATACACGTATGACACCCTCAAACCCACACACATACAAACTAAAACCTCAAAATACAGGCTTGCATGGCAGTGCACACCTTTAATCTCAGCACTNAAAAGGCAGAGGCAGGTGGATCTCTATGAGTTCCAGGCAAGCCTGAGCTACACAGTGAGACCCAGTCTCAAAGAAACAAAAACAATAAAAATTTTTTCAAAGCATCCTCAATGTTACCCACAGGGAAATGGCTGAGCACATTGTGCCCATACTATAAAATATCTAGTAGAAGTGAAAAAGAGTGAGGTAATGATCTGTGAACTGACACTGAGTGCAGGAAAGTAACTTATAAAATAACACATTTAGGGGACTGAAGAGATGGGTCAGCAGTTAAGAGCACTTGCTGCTCTTGCAGAGGACCCTGGTTCAGTTCCCAGCATCCACATGGTAGCTCACAACTATCTGTGACTCCAGGTCCTGGGAATCCAAAGCCCTCTTCTGACCTCCCCAAGTACTCCATGTATGTGGTATATATACACATATGCATGGTGCAGATGCATACACACGTGCAAAGTTATTATACACACAAAATAAAATATTATTGAAAAATACGTTAAAAATAAATAACATGTACAGTATTATCCCATCTATGTAAATAAGAAAAATCATATCTATTTAATGGTTCAATAGATATTTATCAATGTGCCAAGCACTGTTCTAGAATTTGAGGTCATAGGGACCAGCAAAGTAGACAAGGTTCTGTTTCCAGAGGTCCTGTGTGAGCAAGGAGGAGAAATAATAAATTTAAATTATTTTTAAATAAACTAATTTATTTTCAAAAAAATAAATTTTAAGCAAAACAAGGTAACAATGGAAGCAGAGAAGATAATAAAACCAACCTAGAAGTTACAAACCTAATCTCCAGGCCAAACAGGGCCCCTCTGGCCCCTCTCCCACAGGACCCTGACAGCGGCCCTCCTTGGCTTCACTTCCTACCTCGCCCCAGTAAGGCCCTTTCTACAAGAAGCTGCTAGTGTGTGGCTTTGTTGTTATTCATTTTCATTTTGTTTTTATGAGACAAGGTCGTGCTCTGTAGTCCAGACTGGCCTTGAACTCAGCAATCTTTCTGCTTCAGCCTCTGGAGTGCTGGGATTACAGGCCCATACCCCCATGCCTCGCTCATTGTTTGGAATAAGGCATCCATCTAACATTGCATGCAGTACCAAATTAACACTTAAATGTGAAAAACAGAGCTTCAAAAATCAAGGAAAAACACAAAAAACGTTCAGAGGAAAGCAATGACCAATAGAGTACTTCTGAGCAAGTGCTTCTGCAGGGAGGGAGAGAGTTAAACACAGACCCAGAGAAGAGACCCAACGTGCAGAACAGTCTCGGAGTCAGAACACACTCAACCGCTCAAGGCCAGGGCCAAAGCTGGCCAGTACAGTGGAAAACTGAATAAATTATCCAGAGAAGAAGAAACACAAGTGGTTAATTGAAATGAAAAATGTCAGNTGGAGAGATGGCTCAGTGGTTAAGCACTGGCTGCTCTTTCAGAGGACAGGGGTTTCATTCCCAGCACTACANGGCAGCTCACAGCTGTCCAGGACTCTGGTTCCAGGTCATCTGGNACCCTCTTCTGACGTCCATGGGTACTGCACACACATGTGGTGCACAGACATACATGCAGGCAAAACACTCATACACATNAAGTAAAAATAAACAAATCTTTAAAAATAAAGTAAAATGGGAAACTGCTCAGGCTCACAGTAACTCACAGAAGGGACCAGGAGAACAGCTTGAGGGTCCTTGGGATTTTTGAAACATCGTATTTCTCAGAGGAGGAANACTGCTGGCCAGAGTCAGAGTAATTAGGTTCTCTGAAGCTGCTGATAGAAACATAAATGGATAGAATATGAAAAGTACTTGGGGGCGGGGAAAATGTAGCCCCATTCACAATAGCCAAGATANGAGATCTGCCGAGGTGTCTGTCAACAGATGAACAGATAAATAGAACGTGGTAACACAATGGAGTTTTATTCAGCCATGAAGAAGAATTAAATTGGGGGCTGGTGAGAGCTCGGTGGGTCAAGGCATTTGCCACTGGGTCTNGTGACCTGGTTTCCATCTCCCAGATCCACANAGTAGAAGCAGAGACAACTCACAGGGAGTTGTCCTTTGACCTCTGTACAGCGCTGTAGCTTGCCACACACGCACAAGGAGATTTTATAAAAGTGGACTCTTTTCATTAAAGAAGTATGCTTAAAATTAAAGAAGTCATGTCTGGAAAATAGATGCAATTGGAGGTTATTGTATTAACTGAAGTTAAGTGAAATAAGGCAGAATCAGAAAGACAAAAAACACCCGGTTCATCTTGAGGATTTCAATCAGTCAGAAAACAAATATT
>LZPO01034893.1:50639-65364 GCA_001675575.1 Neotoma lepida | reverse complement strand
AAAGTGCAGCTGTGATGTGACCATCTGCTTGTTATCCTATGACTAGCTGATACATTTTGGCATCTGTAACCTCCTTAGGCAGATATTCAAGGACTGTTTTGAGGTCATCTTGACCACTTAAACTTNGCCAAGCAGAACAGCTCTTTGGTTTCTATAACTTGTTTATAGAAGGACTTCTTGTGGTTTTTGCCTTTAAAAGCTCTTCCTTCATCTGCCTCTGGGTGGCTTGTCTCTGATTTGGGTTAGAGACTACAGCCTTGCTAGCAGTTTCTAATAAATTTAGCTAATTATAATCAGAATTGAGTCTGGTGGTCTTTTCCCAGTGGTCTCAAACTCCGTAACATTAACTTCATGGGTTTCCTTGCTGCCTGGGAAATCCTTCAGCAGGCCAAGCTCACCTTGGATGCGGTGTCACTCTCTCCTTCCTGTGATACCTTCCTGCACCACCCCAAGCTTTGCTGATGGCTGGGCTCCTATATATGTCACTCCGTGGGACTCTGCAGACTGCAGGAAAGTGTCCTTCTCCCCTAGACACTGAGTATATGTGATTGGTAAGCTTCTGCTGGTCTATCTGTTCTGTGTTAGGTGTGGTTTGCCGAGTGAACATGGCAACCAATGCGGGGAAGCTATGTTGGTGGGTCTTGAATCAGAGCAACATTGGGGGCATTATGGAGACCCAACAACAGAACCTCGTAGCCCTGAGCCTTCACATTCCTGAGCCCTCCAGCTCTGAATTCTCATAGTCCTGAAGTCCTCACAACATCAGGGGAAGAGCTTCTCTTTTCCAGTAGTTCTAACAAAAACTCAGGGCTGGGTCACGTGCTAATCTCTGAAGCCATGAGGAAGTCAGGGCAAGGGGTGCTATGTGTTGTAGGCAGAGTTTTCCTGTCCCAATGACCTGCTCCCAAATAACTGACACAGAGGCTTACTATTAATTACAAATGCTCCCCGATAGCTCAGGCTTGTTACTAGACAACCCTTACACTTAAATTAACCCATATTTCTTATCTATGTTTCACCACATGGCTCATAGCTTGTTACCTCATTTTCTACACATCCTGCTTCCTCAGCGGCTGACTGGCGTCTCTCTGACTCCGTTCTTCCTCCTCCCAGAGTCCTCTGTGTCTGGCTGTCCTGCCTATACTTCCTGCCTGGCTACCTGCCTGTCAGCTTTTTATTAACCAATGAGAACAATACATATTCAGAGTGTACAGAAGGATTATTCCACAGCAATGGGTCAATCCAATTTCACTCCTGGTGCTGAGTCTTGGTCCAGGCTTGGTCATGCTGGCTAGGCTTATGGTGAGGAAGGGATGTTGCCAAGGNAAACCTTAAGTATGCAGACCTGAAGCTGGGAGCCATGGCACCTGTGGGCACCTTGCNTGGGTCTTTCCCCTTCATCAACCTTTGATCAAGCCACTAGTAGGCCAACTCACCAGTTCTGAGGTGTTACATATTGACATTGTCAATGTTCGAAGCTGCACACCTATACTTGCTGAACTCACCCATCTAAGACCGGATGTGTGTCTCAGTGGTAGAATACTTGCTTACTACACACAGGTCCTGGATTCAATTTCCAGCATTGCTAACAAACAGAAAGCAGACAAACAAACAAATGAATGAACACTCCAGGACCTTTAAAACTAAGCCCCTGGGAATGTGCAGTGGGAGGAGAAAAACAATGTGGACAATGTTCCTCATGCAAATGTGCAAAAGGCCCCTTTACTTTTCTTTGTCTGAGAGTAGAGAAACAGCAAGGACAGAACAGCATCCTGGATTCCTTGCCTGCAGATGGTGTTCCTGGGGNAAACACAAGAGCTGGGACCCTGGAGTGAGGGGAGAGAACAGGGAAGGTGAGCAAGCCTNAGACACCTGATGGTCACAGCCTGTGGGATGATGTCCCTCTCCTGCCCAGACTTTGCCCTTCTGCTGAGCAAGGGATCTCCAGAGTTCTGCTTTCCAGGTCTTCCTAACCTCTCAGGATGTCAGGGGAAGTAGTTCCTGAGCTGGGTTCAGCTTGACCCTGCTTGTGTTTGGGGAAATAGAAACCAAGACCAGCCCTTTCCTCTCTCTGTGATGCTTGGGAAGGCATTGCTTATGGCTCCCAACCCCACAGAGAGAGGGGCTTGGCAGACCCTGCTGGGGTTCAGGTAGGGCTTCTGACTGACTTAGAATGGGTGCCTTTCCCCACACACCAGGCCAACATTCAACAGACAAGAGATAAAAGATTAACAGTCAGTGGTTTTGAGATCCTATGTGTTCTGTTCTTCCCTGCATAGTTCACACACACACACACACACACACACACACACACACACACACACACACAATCAAGAGCTGGATGAAGGTCACCTATTTCCTCTCTACCCAGCAGGTCCACCTCCACAGGTCCATTTCCCACTGAGTGGACAGAGCGCAGCACCATGACACAGGCTCCTCCTGGCCCAACAGGGCCACTGCTGTTCCCTGTCAGAGTGGCTTCTCTGACACTGGACCTGCAGGGTTCTCAGTCACTGCCCATGGGCCTATGGGAGGGTGGCTCCAAGATTTGGGGGAAAGATATGAGAATGAGATATAGGAACTAAGTATGAAAACAAGAAACACCACACGGTATGCATGGGACAAGGCATCCGCAAGTTTGTAATTGACAACTCCTGAGAGTGGCTGTAGTACTGCCTGATCACTGTCATCAGGGTTGTATGTCCCTGAGGCAGGGGCAGGGGAGCAAGGGATTAGAATTTGCCAGGCTCCCCTGACTTTGGAGGGGTGTCTTGGCTAACAAGTGGCAATATTGGCTCTACTCCTGGATTCCCCCTCACTGGGATGAGGTTTCCACCTAAAGAATGCCATGTACTGTCCGCCGGAGGCTTCCCTTCTCATCCTAATGCCCAATGAGCAGCAGGAAACCCTAAAGCAGAGTTTGTTTTCATTTCTTTGTTTTGGATTTGGGAGACAGGATCTGTAGTCCGTGTTAGCCTCAAACTNACTATGTAGTCCAGGTTGGTCCCAAGCTTGGTGATCTTCTTGCCTCAGTCTCCCAAATGCTAGGATAACAGACATGTGTTATCNTGTGTCTTAGCTCCTTTCTATTGCTGTGATAAGACACTATGACCAAAGCAACTTATAACAGAAGACATTTCATTTGGGGCTCATGGTTACAGAGGGTTAGACTCTGTGACCATCATGGTGGGGAGCACAGCAACAGACAGACAGGCCTGGTGCTGGAGCAGCACCCCAGAGCTTACATCTTGATCCACAAGTATAAGGCAGGGAGAGAGAGNNAATTAGGAATGGCATGGGCTTTTGGAACCTCAAAGCCCACTGCCAGTGACACACNAAAGCCACACCTCCTTCCTTCCCAAACAGTTTTACCAATGGAAACCAAACATTCAAATCTATGAGCCTATGGGGGCTGTTCTTATTCAAACCACTGCACCATTGCCAGACCCAAAGCATTGTTTATTCTCCTGGAAGAAGTGTTACAGGTCTCATTTAGAAGCAGTACTTTGGTCCCAGTCTTCTCTGTTTCTTTTAAATTAATTCTGAAAACCTGGAGATATCACCAGCATGGATGTGATTGCTAATGAAGGCTTTATCCAATATATNGGTAGCAACCCCTTTGACAAACCTCTATCTCTGAAAATATTTACAATTCATAATAGTAGCAAAATTGCAGTTATGAAGTAGTAACAAAAATAATTTCATGGTTGGGGGTCACCATGACATGAGGAACTGTATTAAAGGGTCACAGCATTAGGAAAGTTGAGAACCACTGGCTTAGATGAAGGTTGCTTCGTATTCTCTGACAGCTCTTCTGATACCAAGCTGTGTTTTCCCTGCCATCAGCCCCTTTCTAACATCAGCAGTGCATTTATCATTTGATTGCTCTGATGTTAACTTATTGTTTTATTAATAAAAAATGGTCGTGAGTCAGATATTAAGGTAAAACCTGATAGAGCCACAGAGCGATGGAGAAAATGATCAGTGACCTCTACTCTCCATGCTTCTCTGCCCGAAAGGGCCATGCATCTCCTTTGGCTCCTCCTTATTCCGCTTGTGTGTCTGTCTATCTCCTTTGAGTTCGCCAGAAAACTCTATGGTTCACTCCTGCCAGCTGAATGTGGACCCCACCCTCCAAATCAAGGCCCAACTCCCAACTCCATTGGCCGTCTTGGAACAACAACACAAACATATCTCCCTTAACTCTAACTCCCCAAGATAGCAGAGACCTCATAGTCTGAGAGCTCTATCCCACAGGTCTGCCCTCACTTCAGAAACCTGTGACTGTTAGGTTGCCAAGGGACCCACTCTTCTGCCTGTCTTATAGCCAAGGTCATAACATTCTCTCAGTTTTCACGGTTCCCTAGAACAAGCCATAGAACTATATAAACACTAAGTAGACTATTAGAATTTATTGGAAGGGATAGCCTGAGCCAATGGAAAGACATGGGACAAGTTTAGCAGGTCCTGAGCACAGAACTTCTGTGTCTGAGAAGTTAGGGTGGGACTGATCCCTCCTGGATTTTCTCGTTCAAGTTTTTTGTTTGTTTGAGACAGGGTCTCATGTGTTCCAAGCTGGCCTCAAACTCTCTATGCAGCTCAGGATGACTTTGAACTTCTGGTCCTTTCCTGTTGCTGTCTCCTGAGATGTATGATCACTGGCATGTAACCCCACAGCTTGTTCAAAGCCTACTCGGGATAGAAGCCAGGGCCTTATGAGTGCCAGGCAAGCGCTTTACCGACTGAACCACAGTCTGAAGTTCTACCTTGTATTAGGTATTAGTGTTCTTGTGACCCCCTTGAAGTGCCTCTCACAGGGATGGNTGATAGTACGGGAAGGGGTGATGGAGGCTTCTAATCACATATGGTCTTTATGGGACCAGTGGCTATCTAGAGAGAGCCCGAATCATCTCACTAACATGAACTCAGGTGTGCTCAGAGGAAGCTCATTACGAATAGCAGGGGTGCTCCTGTCACTCAGGAGTCAGGGCTGCAGGAACTCTGGACCAGGATCCAGCCAAAGACCAAATATAAAGCACCTCAAATATAAAGATCCTTTCCTACGATCTCTCTGCAAAGTTCTGGAGTTCTGAATGGGCAGTGACTCACCCTTTGCTTCCCCCNNCACACACAAAGCCTCCCCACCTCATACACTGTTTTTATTTGTTTGCTTNTTTTTGAGATAGGGTCTAACTATGTGGCCCTGGCTGCCATGGAGCTCTCTTATGTATACCAGGCTGACCTCAAACTCATAGAGATCCTCCTGCCTCTGCCTCCCAAGTGTTACCTCAAGCTTCATGGAAATCAGAGGTCAATATTGTGTGTCTTCCATATTCTCTTTCCNCCCGTATTGAAAAAGAATTTCTTGCGGAACCCTGTGCTCACTGATTCAACTAGGCAGGCTGACTAGAAAAGGCTAAGGATCTTCCTGCCTCTACCTCCTCAGCACTGTAACTATAGACACATGTTGCCATGCCCAGTTTTTGAGGATCCATGCTCTGGTCTTCATGCTTGTGTGGCAAGTGCTTTACTGACTGAGCCATCTCCTCAGTCCCACAAGGATGTTTCCTCTATAAGGTTGGTGCTCCCCTTTCTGGGTGCCTGACTCAGACCTCATTGAAGAGGATTGGGGAGTATGTGATTCTGAAGCNCAGGGTGGTGTGTAGGGTGCTGAGGGGGGAGGGGCAGAGAGGAAGAGGGCTGTTGGGCTCTTGGTCTCTCTGGTACTCCAAGAGGAGCGGCCAGTGGTGACACTGGGTTTCTGCAGAGTCAGAAGGGAGAAGGCAGGGTTGGGGAGTGGTCATGACCTCCTCAGGAGAATATAAATCAGTTGTCTCAGCTGCCACTGCTGCTGCTCACAGGACAGCTCTTTGGGAACCGTGGCAGGAGCAGGGCAAGAAGATGAAGGAGGCGGAGTCCAACAGACATGTGGCTAGATTCTACAAAGACAACCAGTTTGTCTCCCTACATCCTGGAGGTGAGGACACTTAGGGTTGTTTCCTGTACCCTGCCCTCTGAGCCCATCCTTGTCAGTCCAGAGACTCATCTCATCCCCACCTTNGTCCCNTAGTAAACAGGTCAGGGTGGATTAAATGGGTCAGCAGATGCCCAGAACTCTGAGAGCCCCAGCCTTTATATGGAACCTTCAAGAGCCCCTCCACTGGGCACAGTAACCTGATGGGAAAAAAAAAGAGTGCATTTTGAGTTCAGATGGGCCTGGTTTTGAACCCCAGCTTTGCATACTGCCTAGCCCATGTGTCCTCTGGGCTGGTGGTTTCTGAGGTCATTAGTGGGTGTACCCTTGGCCCTTAACCACAGTCTCTAGAAGGCAAGGACTCCCGTGACCACAGTTCAAGCTCTGTGAAAGGCTCCAGGAATGCAACTATCCACCCCAGGGGGCTCTCACGCTTGATTTGGTCAGGGTTTGTTAACAAGACTGGGACCTGGAGGTGTGGCCCCTGCTGTGTGCCTCCTTTCATCTCCCTCCCTCCTTCACTCTTCTTTCTTTCTGGTCACACTTCTGCAGCCATGCCCTCTGGGGCAGGCGTTGTGTCTAGGACGCCACTGCACCTTCTGTAGGGTGTGAGCCCCCATCATTGGCTGTTGCCTCATACAAAGAGAATGTTCCCTTTTCCTTCTGGTAGCTACCCTGTGNGAAGCATGGTGGCTGTTCTCAGCTCTAATAAACAAACCAGGGGACTGTGTGAGAGAGTGAGTCCTAGCCCTCCCAGCACCCTCCCACCACCAGGCCTTGGCTTCTCCCCTGCAGAGCTGGACCCTATACCAGCTGCTCCCAGGATGCTGAGGCATGTCCAGGCCATCTTGATATTCATGGCTGTGTTCTTCTCTGTCCTGGCTCTTTCTCTGGTGGGTAAGTTCTCAGGTGACCTGAGCCACCACCGAGTCTCCTTTCTGTGCAAATGTCCCAAAGGATTCAAAGGGCAGTCCTCTGGACATTTATGCTCTCTGAAGCAACAATTTACCACCAATCTAGGCCCAGACCTGGAGCCCATTGTGCTGTGAGATGGCTCATGAGAATGGAGGCTTTCCAGAGAAACTGTGGGGTGGGTGGTCCTCGGTGCCCCTCCCTTTTTCTGNNCCCTGGCTGGTGTGGGGCAGCCTGTGGTGTCAGAGGATTGAGCTGACCCAGGAATGAACCTCAGCTTTACAGACTTGGAGACCTGAGCAGAACGAAGATCACTGGCCTATGGGAAACAAGTCTAATGGACAGGAGGTGGACAGTGAGTAGTCACAGTGAGGACAGAGCTGGGGAGCTGGGTGTTGGGGAACACAGGCCCTGGGTTCAGCTTCTACTGGCATGATCCTAGCTCCACCTCCCACCTTCCTCCTTAAAAGAAGATCTTTTAAACTTATTTTTTGATACAGGGTCTCATGCAGTCCAGGTTGGCTTCAAATAAAAAGCTAAGGATGACCTTCAACTTCTGATCCTCCTGCCTCCACCTCTCTGTGCTGGGATTATAGGTGTGTGACACCATGCTCAGATTATGTGGTGCTGAGGACTGAACCCATAACCCTGTGCAAACTAAGCAAGTATTCTATCAAATGAGCTGTGTCCCCAAGCCCCAGATTGCTCTGTTTTAAGCACAGCTTTATTGAGGTATAGGAGGTGTAAATGTTGGGCACACACTTAAAGCCTACAATCTGATAAATCTTGGTGAAGGAGTATGTTCCTGTAACCATCTCTACAGTCAAGATGAGAAGCCAATTCACCATCCCCCCCTCCCCCGAGTTCAACCTCAGGTAGCCACTGCTTGTAATGACTAAAGAGCAGTTTTGTTATAGAGTTTCATACAAAAAGGGATCAAAAAATCATGTTCTCTTTTTAGTCCTTTTTCAGTCATATGATCTGAGAAAAATATTCTGGATAGTGCTGGGAATTGAACCCAGGCAGCTCTTCAATTTTTCCTGCTCCTTCATGTGTATGCAGCAGCCAGTTAGCACTCCATCCACCTTGTTTTTTGACCTACATCCTTGGGTGGTCCATTCCCAGAGTCTAGGAAGCTTCAGGGACCAGAAGGCTGCCCTAGGATCACTAAGAGCTGCGTGTGAAGGTTTCTGTAATGTATCATACTGCTGCAACAAACACGTTACAAAAGCAGCTTAAGGAAGAGTTTTGCCTGGCTCACAGTTTGAAGGCACAGTTCGTCATGGCCGGAAGGCAGGGAAGCTTGAGCTTGAGGTAGTCAATCACATTTGCACCAACAGTCAGGAAGCCAAGAGCTATGGCACTGGTGCTCAGCTCTTGCTCTTTTTGATTTAGTCTAGGACCCCCAGTCCATGGGATGGTACAGCCCATATTCCACCCCCAGCTCATGGGATGGTACAGCCCACATTCAAGTGGGTCTTCCCATCTCAGTCAAACCTCTCTGGTGTCTTATAGACACAGCCAGAGGTTTCTCTTCTAGGTGATTCTAGATCCTTCCAAGTTGACAGTATTAACTATCATAACCTGGAACATTTTGATTTTCCATCTGAACTTCCCTACATAATGGACTTCTACCAGCACCTCTTGTCTCCTCTTTTCAGATTATCAACACTCTGTTGGGGTGGCAGAAAAGCAAGAGGCTACTCAGAGGTTTAGGGACTGTGTAGAGAGTTCTAGCACTTGGCAGGAGGAGATACAGATGCTGAAGTACCAAATGGACAACGTTAGTTCTCAGGTCCAGTTGCTCGGGGACCATCTGGAGGATGCCAGTGCTGACATCCAGCAGGCGAAAGGTATGTTAAAGGACTCTGGTTCCTTGGCTTTGGAGACCCAGGCACTGAGAGGCTCCTTGGAGTTGGCCAGTGCTGATATCCATAATCTGAGAGGAGATTTGGAAAAGGTAAATGCTATGACTTCCCAGACCCAAGGTCTCTTAAAGAGCAGCACAGAACACACCAGTGCTGAACTCCACATACTGGGCAAAGGCCTGGAGGAAGCCCAGACTGAGATCCAGGCGTTGAGGGGAAGTCTGCAGAGTTCATATAACCTCAGCTCCCAGACCCAGAGCTTTCTCCAGCGCAGTGTGAACAACACTAGTGCTGAGATCCAGGCCATGAGAGATCACCTGGAAAGGGCTGATGATGGAATGAACTCACTAAAGAAAGATCTGGAAACAGTCATTGCTCAGACTCAAAAGGCAAACGGCCACCTGGAGCAGACAGACGCCCAGATCCAGGTGTTAAAAGCGGAGCTGAAAAGCACCAGTTCCTTAAACTCCCGTATTGAGGCGGTCAGTGGTCAACTGAAAGACACCAGCAGGGAGTTACAGACCCTGAGAGGAGACCTGAGGGATGTTACAGTGCTGAAGTCCAACATCCAGACGCTACAGAGCAATCTGCAGAAGGCCCAGGCAGAGATGCAAAGTTTAAAAACAAATCTGGAGGCTACCAAAGCTCTCACTGCCAAGATTCAGAAAGAACAGAGTCGCCTGGGGACCCTGCAACAAGCTGTGGCTTCACAGGAGCAGGTGCAGAGGAATCAGAGTAAGTGAGGGGTGTGTGTGTGTGTGTGTGTGTGTGTGTGTGTGTGTGTGTGAATCTGGGGAGGGACAGCCTCTGGGGAGGATGCTGGCCTCTGACCCTTTAGCCTCTTTGTTTACCTAAACATCTGGGGAGGAAGATCAGGACTTTAGGAGAAGTTAATAGTTGATTCTAGTAGCAGCCAGGCTGACAGCCAAGCTTTGAACTTTTCCTCCTCTTCTTCAGTGTGCGCAACCTATGTACACATAAAATATGAGTGCATGTGAGTGTGGAGGCCAGACTGTCTTCCTCAGTTTCTCTCCACTCAATCTGTCTTATCATCTATCTATCTATCTATCTATCTATCTATCTATCTATCTATCTATCTATCTATCTATCTATCTACCATCTATCTCTCTCTATCCATCCATCCATCCATCCATCCATTCTTGAGACAGTCTCTTATTCCTAAAGCTGTCTTTAAACCTGCTATCTAACCATGGATGACCTTGAACTTCTTATCCCCCTGCCTTCACCTCCATGAGTTCTGGGATCACAGAAGTGCCCTGCTGTGCCTGCTTTATGCAGCACTGTGGCCAGAACTCAGCNCTTTCAGTACAATAGACAAACACTCTACCCACTGAGTTACATCCACAGCCCTCCCCACCTTATTTTTTGAGACAATGTTTCTCATCAATTCCATTAAGCTGACTGGCCAATGAGCTTAAGAGACCTGCCTGTTTCCACCTCCCAACACTGAGATTATAGGTACACCACGCAGCACATTGGACTTTTATATGGGTGCTGGGAGTTGAATTAGGTCCTCATGCTCNTGCGGCAGGCACATCGTTGATTGAGCCATCTCCTGTCTTTGAACTTTTTCTTTAAAGGCAAAATAGAGAGTATTTTAGGCTTCTGTGTTGGAGGGTCTTTGTCAGAACTGCTTCCTACTGCCATATCAAGGAAGCAGCCTGTAGTTTGCCCATCTCCGTTTCAACCTCAGACCTCAGACAATGCCAGAATCACCCACAGGGCAGGCAGAACCATGCATGCATGGTGTGTGTCAAAGGGCATTTGGGAGTTGAGCAGAGAAGGAACGTGCATCTCAGCCAGTTTCCTGACGATGCTGGCTCAGCCAGGCTGGGACCACATGTTGAGAATCCCTGTTTCACACACTCACACACTCACCATCTTTCACTGAGACCTCAGTTCTTGTGTTTCATTGATGTTTCTGACTGATTAAAAGTGTCTTCTTCCTGGGTGGGCCGGGTGGCTCAGCAGGTAAAGTGCTTGTCACCAAGACTGACAACTTGAGTTTGATCCTCAGAACCCACATGGTGGGAAGGGAGGACTGCTTCCTGCAAGCTGTCCCCTGGCTTCCACACGTGTGCTGGATCATATGCATGTGACGCCCTTCTAATAAATAAATAAAAACATGTAAGAGGTGCCTTCATCTTGTTCTGTCTTCTCCAGTTTGAACATTCTTACAAAGAACATGGGTGTGTGTTGGAGTCTGTGGGTGGAGATGAAGTAAGGAAGTGAAAGAGGTTACAAGTTGCAGGATCGGAAGTGGACCGAAATGGCCAGTGATAGTTATGAGTGGGAGAGCNTGGTATACCAGAAAGCAGGTATCTGCAGAGAGTGCTGATGGGTGACAAAGCTGAGGCTCCCCAGGAGTGACAGAGACACCTAGGTATCTTGGAAGACTGCTTCTAGGATGGGGCCATGGGACTGGGGTGTGGTGTCCCAGCCCTGCTTCAGGAGCACGGAGCATTGGGAATTGCCAGGGCTTGTGGTCATCCAAGGTCAGACCTGGTACAGTGAAGGCTGGCTTTGGGACATCACTGTCTGCTTCTGACTCTTCCCCCCGAACTTTGTTCTAGACCAGCTTCTCCAGCTGATCCTGCAGGGCTGGAAGGCCTTTCGTGGAAGCTTGTACTACGTTTCTCTTGAGGAGAAGTCGTGGCATGAGGCTGAGAAGTTTTGTGTGTCCCACGGAGCGCACCTGGCGTCAGTGACCTCTCAGGAAGAGCGGGTCAGAGCTGCGGGCCTGGGGCAGGCTGAGGGGTGGCATGCAGTCAGGGACTGCCTTTTGTCCTCCTAACGGGTGGTGGAGCTCCTCATGCCCCCATCAGGCAAGGAGCAAATATTGGCTGAGTCCCCAAGAGAACTATGTACTGAGGTAGAAGTGCAGCCAGTTACTGCCACCTGCTCAGGGAGGGAGGAAGACCTTCCAGGAAGGACCAGGGCCCAACAGATGCCAGCAGGAAGGGAAGGAAAAGACACCTGTCCCACTCTTCAATCTAGNAGGTGTGTCTCTCTTTCTTTCTCTCAGCTCTTGCCAGCCTTCCTTTCTGGGCATCAGTCTGGATCAAAATATCCACTGGCTATGGAAGGCTGATGAAAAGGAGATGCTGGCCCTCTGGGAGCTGAACTCANGCCTGAACATCCGAGGACTCTCAAAGGAAATACTGTCCTTAGAGGGCCTTCTGCTCAGGGCCAGGAAGGAACTCACTAGGCTAACAGAGGTTAGCAAGGTTAACTATGCAAGGTTCGGTTTGGTTCAACTTGCAGAACTGTCCGGCCCTTGCCGTTCTCCCAGGACTTGTCACAGCACAGCTAAGAATGAACTAGGATGCAAACCTCTGTCCCAGCAAAGTCATACCCCTTTTTAAGACAGTCAATATGGGGGAAGTTGCTCTAGGTATTGGATAAGCCATGGAAGGTTCTGGAAGCTCCTGCATTGAGAAGGGCTTCCTGCTCAGAGGTCAGGGAAGGGATGGTCCAGAGAGTCAGCTCCTCACAGCCCTGCCTCCTTTGCACAGGTATTCCTGGTAAAGTTCACAAGTAATGCGTACCATTGGATCGGGCTCACTGACCAGGGCATGGATGGCAATTGGCGCTGGGTAGATGGGACACCATTCAATCATGGCCAGAGCAATAGGTGAGTCTAACCTCTGTTTAACACTGTCTGGGCATTGTCTTGGGCAGGCTTTACTGTCCTATGTGTATGGTCCTGTCCAGTGAGTGTTAGTTGTGTGTGTGTGTGTGTCTGTGTCTGTGTGACATATAGAGTGTTTATGTGATGTGCACATGGAGTATATATTTGTGTTTATATAGGTGATATATGTGGTGTGATGTGATGAGTGTGGCATGGATGATGTGTGATGTGCAATGTTCGTGGTGTGTGATATGACATGAAGTACATGGACCTACGAGGCCAAAAGAACAGCATNAGGAAAGGACAGGCCCTGGGGCTGGTAGGCCAGTTGTCTTCTTGTTTTTCTGATTTCATCTGTTCTTTTGTTTACTNCCTACTTGGCCCTTGCCTTTCAACGGCGAGCCTTCAAGTGTGATTTCTGTGGAGGATGCCCCTGCAGACCCTGGATGATCAGTAACAGGGAGGGCAGCCTCAGCAGGGCCACTCTGAGGACTCCTCTGGCCCCAGTCCTGCCCCGATCCTGAGGTCTCTCTTTATGCCTGGGAAAGGAATCCTGCTTTCTCCAGCAGAATAAAGCCATGTTGCTTCTAGGTTTTGGGAAAGAAATCAGCCCGACAACTGGAGACATGTGAATGGAGAGGTTGAAGAATGTGTCCACATGAAGCAACAGTGGAATGACATGCTCTGTGGGGCCACCTACCCCTGGGTGTGCGAGAAGTCCATAGGTCAGACTGTGGCCTGAANGGACCAGAGCTGAGTCCCAGAGCCTTGGACTCGCCGCAGGGCTTCTTGTGTCCTGCACTGCCCAGTTGTTAAACCATTTCATGCTTACCTCCTGTTGCCCCTCCAGCAAGATGGCTTCTTAAAGATACGCCTGTGTGCTTGTGTCCCCTTGGCACCCCAACATCCCTGCCCAGTTAGGTCTTCAATAAACACTCATTGAATGGACAGAAACGTGGTACTTGTTTGTCCCTGTGACTGCCTTCATACTCACATCTCTCTGGACTGGCCCTCCTTCCCTCAGGGTCTTTCTGTTCTTACAGGTTTTGCAGTGGCCGTGCAGACAGCAATAGGGGTTCCACAAGAACTACAGGGCCTTCTTAAGTCACCGCAGGTGTTACATGGGTTTCTTTTGGGTGTAGATGGGGTCCTGTTTCTCTCGCTTGTCCTCTGGTGGGTGGGGTAGGGTGTCTGCTCTACCCTCTTATTCATCTTGCTAATCTTTACAGGGATTCTATGTTCTGCTCACCTTAGGATGAGAACTNAGTAGCTCTCTATTGGTGTCTGTGGGACACAAAGAATCCCATGCAGGTTTCTGGATCTCTGTCTGTCTGTCTCTCCTCTGGTTTCTTCATACTCTGCCCACAAGTTGCAATGAGCTCCCTCTTTCCTCAGTGTGGGTAGAATGCTATGCCTTNGTTAAAACTATCTTCCCTGCTGTGTGGAAGAACCTTCAGAAAGAACGCTTCGGGGGCCACAGGTTCCCCATCTGCTTCCCAGCTCCCTAACTTGGCCCAAAGTTTTAGTTATGCCTGTTGTCCAGTATCTAGAAATAGTGGTTTCCTGTATGTTAGTATGATGAAATTTTTAGTTGTTTACAGCAAAAGGGCTCCTCCAGCTACGTCCAGAAATGAAAATCTGGGGGCTGGAGAAATGGCTCTGTGGTTAAGAGTTGGTACTGCTCTTGTACAGGACACTAGTTCAGTTCCCAGAACTCTTGCCAGGAAGCTAACAACTGTCTGTAATTTCAACTCCAGAGAGTCCGGTGCCCTCTTTTGGCCTCTGTGGGCACTGCACTCATGTGCACATACCCTTGCACAGATGTATGCACATACATATAATTAAAAATAAAGTAAATATTACAAGAGAAGTAGAATTTGTTAGACTTGTTATTCTATTTTTGGCTGAACAGAACTTTATCTTGTTCATACTCATTTTTAGCATCTTTTTTGTTTATTTCTTCTCCCTCCTCTTCTTCCTCCTTCTTCATGAGTGTGTATGTGTGTGTGTGTGTGTGTGTGTGTGTGTGTAGCCATAGGAGCCAAGTGGCTCCATGTTTTATTTTATTATTATTAAAAATTCATACAATATATTCTGATCATGGTTCCCTTCCCCCATTTCCTCCCAGATCGTTCCCATCTTTCCACCTACCCAACTCCGTGCCTTCTTTCACTCTCTCTTTAGAAAACAACCAGGCAAATAAAAACAAGAAAACGCATTTAAAAAACAATGAACAAGCACAAGAAACACACACACACACAGAGAGAGAAAGAGAGAGAGAGAGAGAGAGAGAGAGAGAGAGAGAGAGAGAGAGAGAGG
>LZPO01034892.1:460931-475731 GCA_001675575.1 Neotoma lepida | reverse complement strand
GGGATCTGATGCCCTCTTCTGGCCTCTGTAGCCACCAGGCTCACATATGGTACATGGATATATATGCAAGCAAAACACTCATATACATAAAATAAAATTCAAAGCCAGGCAGTGGTGGCGCACGCCTTTAATCCCAGTACTCAGGAGGCAAAAGCAGGTGGATCTCTGTGAGTTTGAGGTCAGCCTGATCTACAGAGTGAGTTCCAGGACAGCCAGGACTACACAGAAAAACCCTGTCTTGAAAAGCCAAAACAACAACAACAACAACAAAAACAGTTTGAATCTGACATTCAGTTCTCAACATGCAGCTGAGGACCAGACGTGGGTCAAGACCACTGTAGGTCACATTTCACCAGAAAGACTGCACTCTTTCTCTTCAGGCCACTACTAAGGTTAGAACAGAAGGCCCAACAAATCCACCTCTCCCTAAAACCTATGCGAAAATGAAGTCACCTATGGATCTTATAGCCTTTAATTCAGANCAGAACAACTCACCAGTAGGAAAGCCACCAGTCCTGAAGAACATAGAAAACCTGCAGAGGGAAGTAACATACAACATTGGCATGACTTCCAAATTTGAAACTCAAAATTACTAAGATGTGGAGTATAGAGGGCATTTCCAGANTACTAGGGTGGTCCCAGCAGGCTCGGGTCTGTGCCAAACCCCACTTCCCAGACAAGACGTCACAGTTAAGAACTTACAAGGCAACCCCACTTTACATTTTCAACCCCAGTAAGTGTCACTTCTGTTNTTCCCTACCAGACAGCACATCTCAGTGTAAATCCTGAGTGAATGCACAATGCATNNATCATGCAAAAATGTATGTGTGTAAATGTCACATTGAGGGCACAGACGTCATTATGTACCTGAGCTGCCATGTTGAGCAGAATGAGAAAAATGATGAAAAACCAAGAGGCACCAGCAGTGAAGTAATTCTTGTAGGCCTTGAAGCCAACTTTCCCTTCTGAACGGCTCTCCTCCGGTTGCACTGCCTGTGCATTTTCTGTCTGTGAAGGGAAAGGTGTTGGTAAGCAAACCAGTGACACAAAAAGTCTTTAAAAATTGATTATTGACAAAACTCCGGGAAAACAGGTAAATGATTTGCTGTTGGCGGAATCAAAAATGGTAATTCTTCCTTGCAAATATCTATCCNATACATCAGAGTATCTNCCCTGGACCCANCCNTCTCACTTCTAAGACTATNTGCTCATTGCGNTATGGCTTTGCTTGGAGCATAGCGGCATGATTTCTATCACACACCTAACACCCAAATGCAAAGCAGTCACAAAATGATGAGAACTACAGTATCACTCATCAATAGGAAAGGACAGGGTAGAGGCGGAGGTGCAGGTCTGTGTAAGGTGCATGCTTAGCACATGCAGGGCTCCGAATTCAACTGCAGCACTAAAAACACCAAGAAGGATAACCAGATGGCTCAAACTGCTAGCCAAATGCAGTAAGTGAGTAGACCCCTCTACAGGAGAGGGAGGAGAGCATGTCCATTTATATCAGAATTATCCAGGCTCCTAGATTTGGAGAATGAGGGTTTGGAGAGCAAAGACTATAGTTAGATCTGGCATGCTCGAACAACTGCAAANTGAAAATATTCAGGGGGGAAAATCGTCATCTGTACTGAACATGTATGGACACTTTTTTTGGCCACTATTTCCTAGTAATACCATATATCAAGTGTTCATATAACATTTATATTGTATTGGAAATTATAAGTAATCTAGAACTCCCCGGGGTCTCAGACCCAATCCCATGCCATGCCAACTCCAGGGGATGACTTTCTTTTTAGAGGAGCAATGGTGTGTACTGTTTGAAAGGCTTTCAATATGGTGTACAAAGAGTCACATGAGCTGAAGATATACTTGGGTCTATGCTGGCTACTGGGCCCTCAGGCTAGAATAAGGAAGAAATGGAGGAACTAACGCTAAAAGTCGACAGACTAAGGTTACCAGATCGGTGTCCTTCTTGACTAACAAAAAAGCATCTAAAATAGAGCAAGTAACTCTTGTCAGCCACCTCCATNGTTAACATCCAATAANTAACAAAAAGTAGNTGATANAACGTGACCACAGCAAGAGNCTAAGGCAGTGGTTCTCAACCTGTGGGTCTTGACCCTTTTGGGGGTCTAACGACTCTTTCACAGGGGTCATCTAAGTCCATCAGAAAACATAGATATTTACATTATGATTCATAAGAGTAGCAAAACTACAGTTATGAAGTAGGAACAAAAATAATTTTCTGGTTGGGGGTCACCACAACATGAGGAACTGTATTAAAGGGTCGCAGNGTTAGGAAGGTTGAGAAACACTGCTGTGAGGTGTTCTACATGTTCAGTCTCTGGATGGAAATCTAAGTCTGGGATCCCCAGATTTGCCTACGGTAAATGCTAGACTTCAAGCATCCGTGAGACATAGACCTTTGGAACTTCTAGAAGCAAAGCCACTATGGATGTCTGTGAGTTCTCCAGCCCACGTCCACGAGAGAGCCACAGCCAGGGTTTCTCCACTTAACTCTATTTTAACCCTGCCAATGACATTGCATAATACCTTAGAACAGGTTCAACTTTAAGACAAATGAAACTGTCACCAACAGAGTGACTCTAAGGGTCACAATGTCTGTAAGAGCAGAAAGAACATATAACACAAAATGAACTCACGTCTTGGCCCTCTGGAGCCCCATCTTTCAAAGAGGGTCTGGATGACTGTTGGGACCAAATTGAGGACTCGGAGAAGGTTCGTTTCCTGAGTGTTGGAGTTCCTGAAGCTGAGGCGTGCTCCGCCTCCTCATTCTCCTTCTTTAAAAGGGAACCAAAATCTANGCCAGATTTCAGAAACTCGGTGTACGTCCCTTTCTGCACCGTTTGACCCTAAAACAAAAGGAATTTCAGAGGGAGACATTTGCACTTAATAACATCTAACCAAACCACAGTCAACTGGCTGTAAGTTACAGCTGCTCTTGGGTCTGGAATCTTGGTTGACAAATATGGAGTAACTCAGCTTGCCTCCTAAGTGAGAATCCTGTTTTCTGCCAAATTCTAGGTGCTTGGCAATATAAAACCAACATGTCATTGTGTCTTACAACCCAAATATCATGGGCATTGAAGGAAGCAAAAAGTGTAGATGATAGGAGAGTCCACCGGGTCTTTCGTGAGAACACAGAAACAGAGATGACTCACGCAGTGGGAAATTTGATTGATAGGGAGGTGTCATGAGCATTTCCACCTAGATAGGACACACTCACCCAGTGTTAGCTGGCCACCTGCCCGCTCTGGGGCAAGATATGTGCAAACTTCATAGTCTTAGACTAAAACTTTCCCTCAAATTCAAGATCCTCACTAAAGACTCAACATTCCACATGACATCTAATCAAGTGTTTTCTTCCTGACCAAAGTAATAGGAAATAATGTACAAACATTTTCACAATGTTTTTACCCCCTGAAATGAGCCCCAAATGATTTATCTAAAGTCACAAATTATACGGGGCAAAATCCTGGGGCACTGAATCAAAGGAGAGTAGCTCTGAAGTGAGGACAGGTCAGGTTAGAGAAAATGGCCTGGACGCCACCTACTCCTCTGTCCTTCCCCACCCCCCACCCCAATCAAGATGGTCCACTGAGGAAAATATCAGTACCTTTGGGCTTTCAATAGCCTGGTAACTTAAAGATTAGAAAGTTATTACTGAAGCACACTGTCTTGTTGCACTTAGGAGATAAGATTTGATTTCCACACTTGCTAAATGTAATCACACCCTTCCTGTCAGTAAGACACACAAGGAAACTGCTACTGACAGAGAGGACATTTCCTAAGGAGAAAAGCTTTAAGAATTCAGAGAGGGGCCCAAAGGGGCAGCCATCCTCTCTGCTCTTAGAGAGGGTCAGACTAATAATANGAGCAGGTCTCAGTTTCTCTAGGGTCCCTGCTAGTGGGTGAATGAACTGTTGTGTACTAAAAATAAAACTCACAATACGCAGGGGCCATGTGGGGACAGGTGACAAAACTATTCTATACCTGCTGACTCTGCAGGCAGAATATTCAGCTCTCTGCACATGAAATTAATTGTTTTCCAGCTTGAGGAATCTGAGCTCCTATTCCCACGGGCAGAGGAGACAGCTGACACACTAAGTTGTTGCTAAGGGGATAGTCACCCTGCCTTATATAATCTTCTTTGTGGTGAGAATTTATTCCATGCAACTTTGATTGACAGCTTCCTTGCCACTCTTTGGTAGCCACAGTAAGTATCAAGGAGGCACTAAAGGATTTTTGCAGGCACTCTACTATATCATAATAATATGTAATCTATCTCTCTGAGAATAACTGCACATAAATATTGTGAACTCTGGCTAACATTCATTTGCCATTTCCATCTTTGGCCAAGAGATTGCAGAAGGATCCTATGGTTTAGACATGGCTTTATTATTTGTGTTCCCCACTGTGTGATGAAAGGCTTGGTCCTTGCGGTGGCACTACTGGGAGACTCTGGAACCTTTGGGAGGTGGAGCCTGGTAGGAAGCCCTAAACCCAGAAGGGCCTGTGGAGCCATGGTCTCTCTGGTGCCCTGTTTCTCAGTGTGCGAGCTCCTCNTTGTGCTGTTCTCCCAGAGCTGCAGCTAGAAGGGCCTTTCAGAGGGGAGCCCGTGAAGACACNGTGTCCTTGACCCTTCCTCCTTACAAAGTGAGCTGTCTTCTCCATCAAATCCCTCCCCTTAGAGCCCAGGGAATCCTGCAGAAAAGCAGATGGAAAGGGTGTAAGAGACAGAGGGGATGGAGGACAAGCTTTGAATCAACTAAGAAGGGGCATGTGAGCTCAGAAACGGAAGCAGCAAGCACGGGGTCTGCTCGGGTCTGCACCAGGTGCTCTGAGTACAGACTACAGCTTTAGTTTAGTGTCTTTAGGGGACTCCCGAGTGTGAGGAGTGGGTCTCTGATTCTTGCGTCTGCTCTTAAGCTCTTTTCTTCCTTTTGATTTGCCTTGTTCAACTTGGGTGTGATGGTTTTTGTTTCATCTTATTACATTCTATTTTGTTATGTTTGGTTGGTACCTCTTAGTAGCCTGTTCTTTTCTAAGGAGAACAGAAAGGGAGTGGATCCAGACNGGAGAGGAGGTGGGGAGGAACTGGGAGGCACAAAAGGAGGAGAAACCATAATAAGGATATATTGTACAAGAAAAAAATCTATTTTTAATAAAACGGCAAAAAAAAATCAAGCAGCCTGTCTTAGGTATTCTACTGTGGTTAACTCAACACTGAATAAAGCAGATGGAAGTAATAAACACACAAAGGTGCTAAGGGGTTGTTTTCTGTCTGTGATGAAGAATTTGACTCAGGGCTCCCCACTGCAAAAGATAAGCACAAATCCCCTATACAAACACACCAAACTTATTATTTTAAGATGTGTTACATGTGTTTATGCTGCGAAATTTTGTTTAATCAAAATTAAATTTTATTTAATCAAACAAATGCAAAGACGTGTTGCATTTGTTTGATTAAATAAAATTAACCTGCAGTCAGGAGGCTGAGTCAGGAACTAGCTGACAGGAAGTAATAGGGAGGAGCCATGTGCAGCTAGGGTTCTTAAGTGGGGGTGGAGCAGAAGTGGGCTGGTNTTTTGGGAGACAAGAGCAAGGAGAGGAAGTGAGCTACTTGCTATTCAGCCTCTCTGAGCCAGCAGAATTTCACCTCAACCTTCGAATCCTGAGTTCTATAGAGGGGTAGAGATCTGGATGAAGTTTCCCCTTCGTGGCCTTGCGAGAGCTGGCGCCTGAGGGAACAGAATTCCTGCTGGCTGCAGCCCTTGCAGCTGAACCCACTNCTGGGAGCATCGGAGTTGCAGTTGCTGATTAGGACAGCAGTTGCTTAAGAGGCAGCCACTATAATTAATGAAAACGACCNATTCCTTCTCTAGGACATGCCTCAGATGTCCCTCCACCAGGTAAAAGCACGGCCATCATGTCACTGTCCCACGAGCCCCATCACACCTACTCTGAGCAGAACAGAAGCCATACAGTGGTAAGGACCACCTTGCATATCACTGTGTTGTGAAGCCTCACTCCAAAGCACTTGTGTAGTGGTACCATCAAGTGGTCCCAGTGGCCAGGCAGCTCTAAGCAGAGGATGCTCTGCCATTTACTGTTTTTGTTAAGGAAAGATGCTCTCTAGGCAAATAGATAACAATCCAAGGATAGGCAGAAGGATGTCTTAGTATCTGTAATTTCCAAATTATCTACTGTACCATAGGTCATGTGATGGCGATATTGTTCTGTATGCTGTGAATATGTGTTGCTCTGATTGATTGATAAATAAAATGCTGATTGGCCAGTAGCCAGGCAGGAAGTATAGGTGGGATGAACAAACAAGGAGAATTCTGGGAAGAGGAAGGCTGAGTCAGGAGATGCCAGCCGCCGCGGAAGGAACAACATGTGTAGACCGGTAAAGCCACAGAATATGTGGCAAAACATAGATTAATAGAAATGGGCTGAATTTAAGTATAAGAGCTAGTCAGTAATATGCCTGAACTAATGGCCAAGCAGTTGTAATTAATATAGGTTTTTGAGCTGTCTCTTATACACATCTAGATGTGTATAGGTGGGCTGGACCGTGTGGGGCCTGGCAGGACCCAGACAAAACATTCATCTACAGTCATGGAAAAATATGAAACAAAAATGTCTAAGAAAATAGCATCATTTTCATCATTAATCTCACTAGAGCAGCTGGTAAATTTGAGGGAGCAATTTTATATTCTGTACAAGGACTCTGGTTTAGAATGCAAGTGATATTTCTGCATTCTGGTGGGTTTTCTGATGTTATTGTTTGCTTGTTTGATTGTTTGTTTGTTTGTGGGTCTCAAGTATTCCAATCTGGCCCTGAGCTCTCCAGGGCCAGACTACCAGNGTGCACCGCCACATCCAGTCTATGGAGTGCTGAGGGATGGGACACAGGCTTTGTGCATGCCAGGCATACTCTCTTCCAATGGAGCCACATCCCCAGCCCAAATAGTGATATTTCTACAAATTTACATATTATATGACAAAAAATGAAATTTGTATGATATCCTCAAAGATATGAATCTCAACTCTAGGAAACAGATGTGAAATTGGCCAAGGGAAGGCAGCTTCCCAAGATGTCCATGGAGAGCAGCCTGATGAGAACCTCCACTTTCAACCTGAGGTTCTAGCTAGTTCAGTGGACACCTAAGTTGCTCACACTCTCAACCTGCCTTTGAGAAACCCATAACCGTGCTCGAGTATACTTTCCTTTCTTCTCAAGCACTCTTCTTTCTCTGAATCCTGCTGCCTAAAATCTATATTAAAATCTCTAACAAACTCCAACTCTGCTTTTTAAAAGAAAACAACTTACATCTTTTAGTATCAGGATGTGGCTTGCAGCTTTCAGGTACTGNAGCTGGTGAGTCACTAAAATGGTGACCTTCTCATGCAGAGTCTGACAAATGCACCTACAGATGGAAAAGCCACCAGAGGAGAAAACACATTAGCGGGGTTCTCCAACTGCAAAATAAGAGTTCAAGCCGTAACAAGACAAAGACAACGATGCGTGCTTTAAAGGAGGTAGAAATACAAATTAAATATGAGTTGGAGAGGAGGTTTAGCAGTTAAGGGTGGGCACTGCTCTTGCAGAGAAACCAAGTTTGGTTCTCAGCACCCCCTTTGTGCCGCTCACAACAGCCTGTAACTCTAACTCCAGGGGATCCAAGGTCCTCTTCTGGACTCTGAGGGCACCTGCACTTATGTGCACATACCCATACACAGACACACAGACATAANTGAAAAGTAATAAAAATGAATCTTAAAAATTAAATACAAATATAAATTAATAATATGGACTAAGCANTCAAATCCACTAGCAGCACCTGAGCCTTGTTATAGCAAACTTCAAAAAGTTGCCAGTAGAAAAGGCTGTGACTAATTTTTCTTCAAAAATTTAGTTTAACAATTATGTACATTTACATATAACAAAAATGAAATTTGTGTGATACATAATAAAAGCAGTTGAACGGTTTCCAAAACATGACTTGACTAAAATCCTAATTACCTTATTGTGATATAGGAATCCTAAGGAAACAGACTTATATGACATAAGAAGGTGGGTATTTTTCTTAGATGTCTGCTTAGGTGATGACTTGTGATGCATACATTAATTAATAAAAACTCTTAAGGGTTAGGACTATAACTCAGTTGGTGGACCACACGCAGAGCATGTTCAAAGCCCTGACCAGTGGTGGTGCTTGCCTACAATCCTTGTACTAAGGAGGTGGGGATAGGAGGCTTAGTTCAAGGATATCCCCGACTATATAGCAAATTTGAGGCCAGCCTGGGCTACATGAGACCCTGTCTCAAAACAACAACAACAAAACTGAATAATAAGAATAAAAACCAAGTAAATGAACAGCCTTAGAACCTCAGTCACCTTTACCAAGGTACACTTCCCAATCTCTTTTGCTAAGTAACAGTGGGTAGAAAAGTGAATGAGGAGGCCATAACCAGTCTCCACCACCAACCTACTTCCCCATGCTGGAAGCAAATATTCTTTTAGAACTAAAAATTTCCAAAATTTAAAAGGGAAGAAGTCAATGACCTCATACAACCTTTGAGGTTTAGACTGCTNTCTTCCAAGTGTACCCACATTCTCATAGCAGACCCAGGAGAACTCNGCCTTAGCATACGCTTAGATAATGGGAGGCTGGCTAAGGGCCGTCATACATGGAGTTCTGCATATGCTCCGGGTTCCCAAGTCCTCATACAGAGCAATTGGCAGGACTATAGACCATAAGCTGGCAGAGGGAGGCTGTCAGAGTAAGGCTGTCATGGAATCGAGCTCTTCAAATCTCTGTCTACTCTTACCTAGCTAGTTACTAAACCTCATGGACCTTTAGTTTCCTGATCTCAAAAATAAGGCTACTTCTCCCTGAGGACTAGCTTTCATAGTATCAGAAGGTGCTATGCAAGCTTCCAAAGAAGGGGAACAATAGTCCTACCCTGCTGCTATACCTACAACACAACGATGAGCAGCATGGTAGGACAACCGAAGGGTGCAGTAGAGGCACTCCTATCTTCACAGTAACCAACAGCTCTCTAATTGAACTGAAGGCNCTTAGTACTGGAACCCTAGTCAACTACTCAGGGCTAGTGAAGTCACAGATCTTGGATACACACACAAATACCTAAATATATAAATATGACCTGCTCAGTCTGTTTAATGTTACTTGTACGTATGTTTTCAGGGCTGCCCATTTGGTACTGGATAACTTCCCTGGGGAAGACTATTTCTGAAGCTCTCAGCATTCTGACGTATGACATCCATGTAATAGAGNCCTACATTAGTATGTCTATTGGTGTCTTCCTTGTACAGGTAATGTTAGGAAGCCATGTTAGTGAGAATTAACGGGTGTAGCTTCTGACATTTCTAGGAGATGCGATCTGACAGCAAACTTCCTGTTCCTCTGGTTCTGACAGTTTTTCCTCCCACTTTTCAGTCATGTTCCCTGAACTTTTAGGTGCAGGAGTTGTGGTGCAAATGTTTCAACTAAGGCATATGGATACCTCACATCACTTGTGTAACAGTATATAGAGTGAGCAGGTTGTATTTATATACTGAGGTTTGTGTGTGTGTGTGTGTGTGTGTGTGTGTGTGGTGTTACAACAACAATGAAAGAAAAAAGCCATGACTTTAATAGGGAACAGGGTAACAAGGAAGTTGGAGGAGGAAATGACATAATTATATTTTAATTTATAAAATAAAAAAATATATATAAATAATGAAGAAGTTAAAGCTATTTATCTGAGAAAGACAGAGACAGATATAGGGAAAGGTCCAGAACACAACCACAGAAGCTCAGAAAAATATCAGTTCCACTCTCCATCCTTCCCTAAGCCCTAGCCATTTGCTTCCACTTGAGGACCGAAAAGTCTTCATAAAAAACTGAAAGTGCTTTTAGAACTGGCCGGTTATCNGAACCAAGACNCCAAGTCTACATGTAGAAACTATCCCTTCATGTTTTCAATGAAGGATTAATTTTCTCCCTTTGGCATGTCTTAATGTCTTTTAGTTCTTACCTATATTTCTCAACCTACCAAACCCTTCATCAGGTGCAGCNCTCAGGCCTTCAGCCAANCTGTTCCTTCAATCAGAGTCACCTGTCTTTACCCCTTTATAGGACCACTTCCAGGAGAGGTTGACATTCAGTCCTGGGGCGATTACACATACAAGGCCCGAGCCAGAGACTTCAAATGCTTTCTTCCCAACAACTTCCATCACAAACAAGATAACTAAATACTTAGAATAATTTTCTAATTGATGGTGTTATGTTTTCCCTAAATTAGGTAGGTTTTCTTTTTCCAAAATGTCTAGGTAAAATAGTCATTANATTTTTAAAAAGTAAAACTTTCTAAGTCAGTATATATAAAAATAATGAGAGACATGGTCTTTGGCATATTGCCCAGATTGGCCCAAAAATACTAAACTCAAACAATCCTCCTGCCTCCACCTCCCAAGTTATTAAAACTATGTAGACACACACCACTGTGCCTTCCCTGTGCCTTCCTATGTCATACTGACGTTGACGGGTTCACCACTTAATTCTGATCTCATACAAGAACCACAAAGAGCTTACCAAACCACTGTAGTCCCACATACCACAGCGGAGGTTTCAGGGCACAAATAAGAAAAACAGAGTCAGTAAGTACTTGGATTCATTTAGTTGATATGCAGAGTGCCTGGTNCTGAGAATACACCCACNGGCCAANTAAACCAACAACACTCTGGCTCACGCAGAGGAGACACAGTAAATACGGAAAATGCACCATGGTGTCATGATGTGAGCTACACGAAAAAGCAAGGTGAAAGTTGCTATTTTAGACAGTGTGGGAGGAGAAGGCCTCTCTGCAAGGGGGTAACAATGGTGATACAGCAGGGTGCAATGGCTCTGGTGAGGTGCTGTGGCTCTGTCGGGGTGCCATGGCTCTGGGGTACTTCCGTGTACTCAGTCTAGTGTGGGCTTAAAGGGCAAAATAATATAGAACCCCACATTAAGTGCTATNGGTGATGGACTATGAGCATTTATCTACCAGGCACAATTAGAGAAAACCATAATGCTTCCTGGAGGTACAGCAGAGAAAGGNAGGCATGTAGGCCTGTCTCCTTCCTTCCTCCTGATAGACAGTCACCAGGCTGAGAAGGAATGACACTAAAATAGGCAGGTGTAAAACAAAGGTGCACATCATTCACGTATGTTGGCATGTTAGAATGCTGCAACTCTAGTTTANGTGGAGAATGGCAGTGGGGCAGATTGCAAAGAACAATGTCTTCCACTCTAACACTTGGAACTGCATCCTAGTGGTGAGAATGTGTGAAAAAGTGAAGCACAGATGGTGAGCCACTGCAGGATGCTGAAGGCCTTTGTCCCTTTACACGTTCATACACTGAAAATTAATCACGAGTGTGATGGTAGGAAGAGGTGGGGCTTTTCGTGGGAATCTGCCATCACAGACAGGATTGGTGTTGTTCCTTATAAAAGAGAACCAATGGGTGGACGCCACCACCTCTGTCAGTGAAGGCAAAGCAAGGAGACATGGATCTATGAATCTCCAAGTCCTCATGAGATATCAAATCTGCTAGCATTTCCAGCCTCCACAGCCATGAGAAATACATTTCTATTGTTTGCAAGCCACCCAGCTACGGCATTTTGTCATAGTAGCCTAAATAAACTAAGAAACACATAAACTAAGACAATGAGGTAGGCAGCANCATGGGAGATCTAATTAGGACAGCCCTGAACAGCTCATGGAAGAGACAGGCATCTGTAATCCTGAGACTTTCTAAAATGCAGAATCCACAGCTAGCTCAGATTGGCATCAGTCTGGAGTTCCGAGCCTTCATTTTCTGTGTTTGCAACATATAGTTGTAAAACTCACAAACCTTAATAACCTTGGATGTATATTCATGATTGAAATAAAACTGTTAATGGCAAACAGAAGAGTAATTCCTTCACGTTTAACACAAAACACTTCACATTTCTAAGCTTCAACACAACCGCCATCTTTCATAGCATATTGTTCAATCCAATTTTCTAACTCGTTGAGAGCATTCTCCAGCTGCTGCTGAGTGATTTCCTAAATTGCATTCGTGCTTCCTGCTCCAAGTTTCCCCAAAGAATGTGCTTCTGATTAGCAAGCAACAATTTTAACAAGTTTGCTTCTATCGAGTGTCTATCCAAAGCCATTATACATTAAGGGTGCAAGAAGACTTCATAAACACCATGCTCANAGGGAAACTTGGGGGCACCCTTGTGATCTGCATACTGATACCTAGCAATTAAAATGCCTCCCTCTCTCCTCCCAAGAGACTTTGCCACAGCATCCCACCAAGATTAGTCTCCGAGTGATGGGGAACTTGAGTGGATCCACTCAAGGCTCACCCAAGTGACAAAGGGCTGATTCTGCCCACAGCAAAATCCATCAAGTCACAATCAAGAGCCAGCAGGAGGAGGGTCAGATCAAAGAGCTGGGTCACAGCCAAGTGCCAGCTGCTCTTGCCTTCCACATTCTGAAACACTCAACACTACCATGCATGCATTTTTATTTTTATTGTGGTAAAATGCATATGCCATAAAAGTCACTACTTTAGCTACTTTAAGTGTCTCATTCAGAGCATAAAGTACATCCACACTGCTGTCCAACCATCACTACCATCCAAGGCTGGCATGCTTTCATAACCACAACATAAGACACATTTGTATCTGATGCTGGTGAGGAAGTAGTCATTCCCCACCATCTGCCAAGCCCCAGAAGGCCATGGCTCAGTAGATGGTCTTGTGTTCCCGTCCTAGGATCCAGAGCCCAGATGTGTCCTTTTCACTCTGCTTGAGTATCTGTTATAAACTGAACCCCACTCCCCTAAATTCATGTACTAAAACTCAACACCTAATGATTTAAAGACAGATCCTTCAGAGAGAAAGTCAGGAGTGGCTCTGAGGGTGGTCCTCCAGCAACCTGACTGGTGTCCTTTGAAGAAGAGGAAATCTGGGGAAAGATACGTAAGAAGGAAAAGGTGAAAGGTGGCCACTGAACCAACAACGTACCCTAACCTCAGACTCCCACCCTCCACGGCTCAAAGACAGACGTTCTGCTGTGCAAGTCACACAATCTGTAGCATTTTATTTTGGTGCCCACAGCTAAAGAAGACAGGAACTACAAGCTAGTGTTTCTGGGGCTCTTAATCCACTCTAAAATCTGCACTGCCCCTTGAGGGAAATGTGCCCACTTGCTGCCCTCTTCTGGTCCCTTGCTTGTTCACACCTTTATACATGTGTCTACTGTTCCTTTTATCAGAAGGAATGAAATTCCATTCTCAGTGTCCCCAACCCTCCCAGCCTATAGCTGAACATAAAGCAATGAGGCCTTTCCATGGAGGCCTNTTCTACCACTGAAACCTCACTGCTTATACAAAGTAAAAATTATGGAGGAGCTGGAGAGATGGCCAGTGAAGAGTGCTTGCAGAGGACCAGAGTTCGGTACCCAGCACCCATGTCAGGTGGCCCATAGCCACCTCTAACTCCGGCTCCCAAGGAATCCAATCCCCTCTCTGGCCTCCTCTGGCACTGACACACATGTGGCATTTGCTGACCAGACACATATACATATACACACACATCGAAATAAAATAAATCTTATTTTTAAATTATGGAGGAAAAGAGTCGACTCCACACTACNAAGCTGCCAAGCCCTTTCCTTTAATTTAAAGGTGCACATTTTCTTTTTTCTGGAGGCCTGATCTGCCAGTCTCTTGGCTATGAACTTCAAGGAGCTAGAGGAAAGATGTACAGAATGTGCCTTCAGTTTTGAAACTCTAAAACACGGGCGCTGTACACTTTGCCGCTCTGACAGCACACTCCCTGTTTCCCTACCTTGATCTTGTACTTGTNAAATGTGTCATATGGAGGGGAACAGAGAAGAGGGACATAAATNNCAGCCTAGATNAAGNTATAGAAATTACAAATCCTTCACAGAGCCCAACTGAAAGGGTTCCTGAACACGGAGTTGACATAAGACAGAACAAACTCACATCTGGAACAGGTGTTTGCCCACTTCTGCNTCAACAGCGCTGAGGGGATCGTCAAGGAGGTAGATGTCGGCATCTTGGTAGACTGCCCTGAAAGGCAGAGGGAAATCAGACTGAAGAGCACCTCACTGGTCACTGTCTTAGGGATCACGGCACTCAGCAACTGGATGTTCATTCAAAGCATCTATGCAATTACTCAAAACCAATGCTTCACATGGCACTGACACGGTGAGCAGATACTCCATGCCCCACCGTCTGAAGCTTCAGCAAGGCACATGCACATGGCTGTTACAGGAAGACAAGTTACCGTGCCAAGTTCACCCGTGCTTTCTGCCCTCCGCTCAGCGTGGCTCCCCGGTCTCCTATCACAGTCAGATCCCCATCCTCCAACAGCTGTAAGTCCTGCATGGAGAGACAGACAAGGGAGGACTTACAGTTGTTCTTCCACAGTCNTCTTATANCTTGCANCAGTATTTTAGGGGCGNGGAGNGGNGAACACACAGGTACATTTGATCAAAACAAAGAACTCAAGGAATTTCCATGTTATACCTTTTCTGAAGACTTAACTATTTCNGGGGTACTTAACTATTTTAAAAGATATGTGCCAAGCAATGACCAGAGATTCGGCACTGTTTTGGATACAGTGACTTTGGCAGTGAAGGAAACAAAGTCCCCACAGCATCCATAATGGAGACTGACATCATGAAACATAGTTAATAA
>LZPO01034892.1:395386-412414 GCA_001675575.1 Neotoma lepida | reverse complement strand
GGGGGCAAAACTCATACAAATAAAATAAAAGTAAACCTTAAAAAGAAAAAAGTCTTGGCCAAAGGCCAAGTCAGCAGGTGAAGCTGGCATACCATAGTGGCCCTTCTTGCCAAAAATCAAGAGAACAAGACTAAGCCAATCCCTGCCATGCCTTGCCTATGGCAGGCACTACAAGCAGGAGAGTCCACTGAGGCTCCCTCGATGTTCCCAGCTTCAGTCTCCCACAGACAAGAAACCTCATACCTCAAAGCCTAGGCCTGGAACATTATGAGGGGGCAGCCTGTGCAGACTCCCCCACAATGTTCTTCACTGTGAAGGCTCCGGATGGGTGGAAACTCCTTTCTGTCCCCATGGCATTTCCCTAGAGGTACACACNGGGGACAGACATGCTGGGAACTCATTGTCTGCTCTGAGCTGGCTTTCCCTGGTCTGCAGGAGTGTGTTTTCACAGTCGCTATCATACTTGTTTCTCCAAACCTTACAATCAATCCTCAGTTCTCACAAGACAAGGTGGGGCACTACTTAGAAATCATAACGCAAGGCTCTTNCTGCAACTAGNATCATGCTGCCTCTCCCCTGGTGGTGCCCCCTTTAACACTCAGGGAAGGCTCTGCTGGTATGGGTGGGTCACACAGCTTAGGGGTCAGCCCAGGTGTTGTGTTCCCAGAGGAGTTCCATGTGCTTTTGAGTCACCAAAGAAATACATGTTTTGTGCAAAATGCCACACCAAGTTCATCCTTCTACTATATAAAACTCAAGGACCAATGAACAGCACAGAGAAGAGATCACAAAATGAGAATTCCATTCCATAAAATCAACTATTAAACAAATGCTCACCCCATCCAGCTCAGGAGCTGGCTGCAAGGATGGAAATCTGGGATGATTAATAGTAACTGTCAACCCTACAGGATACAGAATCACCCAGGAGATAAACTTCTGGGCATCCTTGTGATTTCTAGACTTGGTCAACTGAGGTGGGAAGACCCACTCTGAATGTGGGTAACAACGTTCCATGGACTAGGGTCCTGGGCTGGGTAAGGAGAAGGGCAGAACACTGGCACTCATCACTCGGCTTCCTGACTACAGATGCAGTGTGGCCAACTGCCTCCTGTTCCAGCCCCCATGCTCTCCCACCATGATGGGCTATGTGCTCCCTCCAACTGCGAGAAACAGCCAGCACTTGCTCTTGTCAGGTACTGGATAACAGCCACAAGTAAAGGAACACATATCAAATCATGAACATCATTTGAAGGCTATTTCTTCTTGTTTTTGAGACCGGGTTTCACTAGCCCAGGCTAACCTGAACATTCTCTCCTTGCTCAAGCTCCCACCTATTTGAGGAACAGGCATGTGCCACCACACCCATCGGGACAGGAATTTTGAAACGTAGCTGGATCCTAACTAGCTTTCCCATAAGAAATTATATCTGACTTCTTCATCACCATCAATGAGCCAGTCTGTGAAACAAAAGTATTCGTATTGGAATGCATGCTTCTTTTAGCTGACAGGGGGGAAGAAATCCCCAAAGTTTTCCTAGCCAAACACAAATGATGCATAGCTCCCCAGATTTCACTGCACTGGAAGGTCTGCTGGTGATCATAGCAGAGACACAAAATCAATGTGAGCCTTCAACACTGGTCACTATGTCCATCGAGGGAGGGAATGAAGCAGTCACTTCTGGTATTAGACCATAAACCAGTAAGACAGTGACCTAAACACAGTGCAGCATAAGAGTTCTAACAGGGAAAGCGGTGCCTTAACAGAGGATCTTGAATGCGGGTGTATGAGGCAGCCCAACCTCAGACAAAGGACTCCAGGTACATCTGGACACACTGTGACATGCTGACCGGCCAGTGACAGCCACTTTCTAGTACTGCATGTGACTTTCTGGCCCCAGGAGATACTNTAACTTGGACCGTATTTTTTTATTATTATTATTATTAAAACATTCGACATACAACTGCAGGAGAGATAATATACAGATAGCTTGAACATAAATAGAGGTACAAATTCTTATCCTAATAGTGAAATGTTTCACTAAAGCTTGCCCAGTGACTGGGCAAAACCCAAACTTATTTTATGCTACAGTCATCCTAGGGTCCTTCCTGCTAGGTAGCCTCCCTGGATCTGCGGGTTGCAGAGTGATTGTCCTTTGGTTTATATCTAGTATCCACCTATTAGTGAGTACATACCATATTTGTCCTTCTGAGTCTGGGTACCTCACTCAGGATGATATTTTCTAGTTCCATCCCTGTCTCTTATACACATCTAGATGTGTATAAGAGACAGTCTCTGCTGAGTAGTACTCCATTGTGTAACTTGGACCGTATCTTAACTGAAACACTCATGTCACCACTGCTCCAGGGCCATCTTGGCACCATCATCCCTAGGCTAAGGTCAACCAACAGTCACCTGGGATGCTAAGGGCAAAGTTCATGACCTTAGACCAGGCTCAGCCTAGAAGGTTTGGGTTCATCTCAGAGTGCCTGAAACAGAAACTCAGCTCTGTCGTTTATGTTTTGGGNTGGCCCTGGGCACAAAATACTGACAACTCAGCACTTGGGGGCTTGCTGATAATAAGAATACCTCCCNCCTCACCAAAGTCCTAAAAGGAACAAAATTAACGTCATGTATAAAGGACTCATACAGGTTCCTGGTAGGCAGCACTGTTCAAGAACTTTCTTTTTTTTATTACTGAACTGCCAGCACCCAGGTCAGGAGGCTCATAAGAGCCTTGTAACTCCAGCTCTAAGGGATCAGACCTCTTCTTCTGGCCTCATCAGACATCCCAATACATGTGACATAAACACACATACACATAAATAAAAATACAAATAACGTTTTTCTCTTAACACACCACCAAAGTGACAAGCCACACAACCAAATTTTCAGGATCTCCTGCAGCAAGCCATGGACAAGCACAGGCCCTGTCCCCTAGGCAGAAGACTACCTTACTGGACAACCCTGAAGGGTCTCACAGCTTTCCATCTTTGGTTAAACTGTGAATGACCACTTGTATCCGCTCTGCAATCCCAGGCTACCAAAACTCAACTTTAGACCAGCGATCTATTCCACAGCAAGAAGAGAAGCCCAGGGTGAATGAATGGCACAGGAGGTCACTAGAGTTCAAGCTGGACCACAGCCCAGAGCCGGTACAGTTCTCACTGCCCAGCCACTGCAAACAGGGTGAGTAACTCCTGGGCTCCAATGAGTCCTGGCCTCTGGGGCACCACAGCTAGCCCAGGCACATGGCACCAAGTCTTATTTACCTGGGAGGGGAAAGTTGACAATACCTTCCCAGGAAAGCATTTATTGGATTTGGCATGGTGAAGTTAACAAGTACTCGTTGGGCACTGGTTATTCTGGGCTCTGATCCAAATGCACTTCCTCCAAACCACAGGACATGTCTCCTCAGGAGCGATCAAAGAGGACTCTGTGCATTTACCACATTGACTGAGCACCAGCGCTCACAGTGTGCTATAAAACACTGCCGGCTTCCTATGACACTGGATTTCAGACATTTTTAAAAATTTATGTATTTTGTATGTATTGTGTGTACCTAAGTGCAATGTATGTGCACTGTATATACGCTGGAACCCATGGAAGTGAGAAGATGGTGTAGGATCCCTTTGAACTGGACTTAGGAANGGTTGTGAGCTACCATGGNAGTGCTGGGAACTGAATCCCAGATCTCTGCAAGAGCAGTAAGTGAGCTTCAATGCTGAGACNTAACACTGGAGTTTAATTATTTAGAAGAACCAGGAACGTCCATCANCTTCAGTCACTTAAGCATCACCCATTCCGAAGACACATAGCTAATGAACTTCGTCATGCTCCTTCCCTGAGCTCAACACACTTTCAAAGCTCATCTAGCCTCTTCTCCCTGATGGTCCCACTCACTTCAGCAATGACCAACAGTTAGCATGTCTCCGCTTTGTACACCCACTCAGAAGCAGTTGCCGGGATGTAACAAACATTTACCTCAATAAACGTAAAAATTCCCAAAAGCAGGTAAGATTTCCAGTAACANCTTATGATCGCATTGGTTAAGGAAGGCTTCCGTGCATCCTTCTTGGCTCTCAAAATTTCTTTATCCCAGTACCTACAGTAAGACAAAAACTGAGTCAAGAACAGCATGCACGGCCATCACATGAAGCAGGGAGGGGACAGAGGGCAGATGAGTGTTTATGACAGGGTTATTCTGAGGACTCTGCACAAACACTGGCTAATTGTCCCGAGGGACCCAGAAAGATGCATGAGGCAGACTTTGCCACACCAGAAAAAATGGGCCTCCAGGGGGATCATCTCAGGGAACAAGTTACTACNGAGCTTTGCTGGATTACAGCAGCCTTGGTAGCCAGAGAAGGCAGGCAGGCACCTGCTCTGGTGAAACCTCCCCCAGGGACAGATTTCAGGCATGGAGGGCCTGGGGAACAGGCTCCCCCTATGTCTACCAACACAGGTTTTCTTTCCCCAGATAACTAAGTCAGGCCAAGCCAGGACAACCTGAGGGGAAGTGTACAATGTTGGGAGAAGGAAGCCCCAGCAAGGCCTGTGGTAAAGCAAGGGACCCAAGAAGGCCAAACCTACTCCAAGCCATAAGCCGCACACGCCGGTTCCGCCTTCCCTACCTTCTCTTACTGCCTTGCCCTTACCCTTGCAGCTCCTCTCCGAGGTGTTTGGAGCGATCTTCTGGAAGCACTGAAAACATGTCATCTTCCTCCAATCTCCGCTTATGACCAGTTCGAAACAAGGGGTTGAGCCAGCTGTTGAAGATTGAAAGAGACGATGACATACTCAGAAGCGCACATTTGTGTTAAGTAGACTCCCACCTCTGTGCATTTTGTCAACCTCGATTTCAAATATACAAAGGCAGAGAAAAGTTAAATCTGTACTTATTTACAACACACACACACACACACTTGCACACACACGCTTGTACCTCTAGTCCTACACACTGGGAGACCCTGGAGGCAGTGACACCACAGTCAATGAGAGAGAGCACTCTGACATCCAGATAGCTAGATCTTTACTTCTTAATAGCATTCTCCCTTAGAAAGAACAACAGCTCCTTTAAAAAATGGCTGATTACAAGGAACAGAAAGGTAATAGATGGACTGTGAGTATCTTCTTATACTGCAAAATAAGAAGACACTCAAGGAATCATGAAGATAAGTCCAAGGACAGAAAAGCTAGACAGAGGGGTCCTACTGGAAAAACCTGGGAGGGCTTGGGAATCCAAATCAGTAAGATTGGTAGTGCATTATAACCACCGAATAACGAAAGAATCCAGAGTCCTTGCTCAAACATAAGAGGGAAAGCTCTTGCACAGACCATACAATATAGTTAGAAAATTACCAGTAGAGACTGGGGGTGTAGTTCAGTAGTAGAGTGCTTGCCTAGCATGCACTGGGCCCTAAATACAATCCTCACTACACCCTCTTCCCCACAAAAGGAAAAGTAAATTACCAAGAGAAGCTAAAAACTAATGCATGAAAACACAATGGGAAATGGGGTATCCTAGTTAGCTTTAACTGCCAGCTTGACACACCCTATAGAGACTGGAAAAGTGAGCCTCAGCTGAAGGATGGCCCCAATCAGACTGGACTATGNGCACGTCTATGAGGGGATTATCTTGACAGATAGATAATTAATGTAGGAGGGTCCAGCCCACTGTGAGAAGGGCCATTCCTTGAGTGGGTGGTCAGGGCTGTACAAGAAAGCTGGCTAAACAGGAGCCTATGAGCAAAGCATCAGGCAGCATTTCTCCAGGGTTTCACCTTCACATTCCTGCTCGAGTTCCTGCCCCGACTTCCCTCAGTGATGGGCTGTGGTGACCTGGAAGTGTAAGCCAAATAAACCCTTTCCTCCTCCTCTAAGCTGTCTTTTTTTCTTTTTTCCCAGGGCATTTTATCACAGCCACAGAAAGAAAACCAGAACANGGAGTATTAATATAACTTCTAATTATCTTTCTACAAATTAATTTTTTAAAGGAAAAATAATAACTAAGCAAGACTCCCTTGCCCAAAAGAAAATCTCATTTAAATATTTTTATTCTTTTTACTAATAAAATCAAAGTAGTATCCACCCAGTAAGAATCATTTAAATAATAACATGCAGAAATAACTCAAGGGTGTACATGATTTTTTGATGCTGCAGGATAAAGACACTTCCAAGGCCACACAACAACAACCTCCTGAAGCAGAGAACACGCTCCTCTTGTTGATTGATTTATCGCTCTAGAGTAGTATGGGCAAAAGTAGGGGGCAGGGGCCACTCCAAGAATGTTGTTGACTCTACAGGTCTTCAGGGATGCAAACACAGAAACTGAGCCCTAAGCTTTGCCAACTGGGGTTGCTCCATGGAATCTCAGTCTAGAAGCTAGGAGATAAAAGTCTTGTCCCAGCCCCAGGACTGGGGACTCAGCCTCCTCTACTTCTGTGAGCTCAGTTCCTCCATCACCTATCATTATATCTCAATCATCTTTCCCTAAAATATATACTAATCAGTGAGATTTACCACTAACCAGATACTGCTGTGGGATGTCTTTCTATATGCTGTGAATATGTGTTGCTCTGAATGGTTAATAAAGAAGCTGCTCTGGCCTATGGTGAGTCAGGATATAGCCAGGCAAGAAATNCAAGAGAGAGACAGGAAGAAGAAAGGCAGAGGCAGGGGAGAANCCATCTCACTGTCCAGGGAACAGCATGTAATGGCACACAGGTAAAGCCATGGAACACATGGCGACATATAGATTAATAGAAATGGGCTGAGTTTAGTTATAAGAGCTANNTAGCNAGANNNTTGAGCCATAGGCTGGCCATACAGTTCATAATTAATATAAGCCTCTGTGTGTTTATTTGGGTCTGAGCAGTGGTGGGACCAGGCAGGACACAGGAAAACTTCCAGCTACAAGATATGGAAGCCTGCTTGGTCTTTTACGCTATAGTTATTCTAAACTCACTCAGGTCCTTGGCACTAGAGCTGGCTAGTGATAGTGCCCTGAGAAGCACTCTCGAGTGAGAAGCCTGAATGTGCTTTAGCTGGAAACCCTCCAGCCTTAGAGTCTAGANGCGGCTGCCTTCCGGCTGTATGACTGCTAACCTGTGTTCTTGGTCTCTCCTCCCTCTCTCCTCTCTCTTCTTCCCTCTCTGCTCAGTCTTGGGCAAATGAAAGGAGATGCTGAGCGGATCCACTGGGGTGTGGGGTGGCTATGAACAATACAAAGTTCCAAAAGACAAACGTCCCCCACCATCGTGATCTACCCATGCATCTGAGGGAGCTAGGCACAGGAGCCTCCACATCACACTGTCTCAGTCCTCCATGGCCCCCACCCACAGGAACAATCAGCCAGCTTTGTGGGAAAGCTTCAGGAGATGGAGGAATATATTCATCTGTCCCTCTTGGGCAATTAAATGTGGGTCCTTCTAGAAAGCTTTGATAAATGAAATTATTGAATCAAGAAAATATCTTTCATCTTGGCTCTCTGGCCAAATGGCCTCTTCAGTGGTCTGTTTTAGAGGGGACCGTGTACTCTGGGAGCCCTCCCCTTGGGAAGCCCCTGCTCAGGGTTTCTGTAGTAATGAGTAAGTACTCAGCAGCTCCAGGGAACAAGGTGTGAAGTCAACTTCCACACAACCTGCTCAGGACACTCCAAAGGCACAGACCTTTGACTGGGAGCTAAGACAGCTCCCCAAGACTGCGGCATACACTGCAAGGGCTCCCAAAGATAAACTTAGGGTTCTAGAAAGCCCCAATGCCCTGCCTGTCCACCCTGAATGACACACTGAGAAGGAGAACCAATCAGCTCACCTCTTCCTCACCACCCTCCCCAATTAGTCTTCAGAACTTCACCTTGCCTGCCCTGGCTCCATGTAGGTGGGCTTCCTAGACATGTCTGAAATGTCGCCCACACGCCTGAGCCCTTTCTTCCAGTAGAACATCTGGTATTTTCCAGTCAGTACTTCTAAGTGTAATTCATTAGCATTTTTTTCAGGCTTAAGAAGACTTGTTATGGTTTGTGGTGGGTTTTGTTTTGTTTCAAATCAGCAGGTAAAAGAAGATTGGAAAAGTTATAAAGGGTCTAGGGTTATAGAGAAGTGGCCAAATAACTGCTCAGCATGTACAGGCCCTGAGTTCAAACCCCAGAACCAACCCCGCGAAGAGAACAAGAAGGAAGTAGAGAAGTAGCATTGACAAGTGTGTTTGATGAGACCGAGCAGTGAACTGCATTTGTATCATGTGAAGGACCATTATAAAAAGGGATGTTGATGTCTGTACACTGCAAACATGTGTTGCTTTTATTGGTTGATGAATAAAGCTGCTTTGGCCTATGGCAAGGCAGAATATAGCTGGGCAGGAAATCCAAACTGAATACAGGGAGAAAGAAGGGCGGAGTCGAGAAGACTCGAGCCAGCTGCCCAAGAAGCAAGATGCCAGCAGACCAGTAATGCCAGGGTCACATGGCAATACATAGATTAATAGAAATGGGTTAATTTACGTTATAAGAGGTCATTAGTAATAAGCTGAGCCATCAGCCAAGCATTTATGCTTAATATAAGCGTCTGAATGATTACTTGGAAATGGCTGCAGGATGAGGCGGAACAGAGAAAAGCCTCTGTTTGCAGGATGTAATGTTAAATTAAGAAATATGAACTCAAAAGACTCAAAGTTTCCTTTAGAAGATGCCACAAATTGATTCTCCCAGGCTCTCTCACTACCCAAATCTCAAAAACCCAGGCTGAGACACATGGTTAAATTTGCTGTCAGGCAAGCACACTGTGATAAGAAACTATCTTTGATCANCTGTGTAATAAATGACATGNGGTCACATGTCACATAATGACATTCTGATGAACAACAATTGATTCTACTATGGTAATCCCTAAGATATTACAAGGCCGAGTGACATCACTAGCCATCTTAAGTTGTGTAAGCACACACAAGGTTAGCAGAGTGACAAAACTGCTTGGTGACAATTTCTCAGAATATGTCTCTGTGGTTAAGCAATGGACGATTAGACGTGGAGATCCAGGTCAACTGGTGCCTTCACTCTAATTTATCCCTGAGGGAATTTAGTCAACAGTCCCGGGCCACTGTCAAATGAGCCATTCTTGACTCCTGCGGTCCCAACAGGTCCTCCCTCCCTTGCCACAGCTGTTAGCACAGCCTCATTTCATCCTTGCCTGANACGGACTATAACTCCTTCAGAGCAGTGACTACCCCCACACTACTCACAACCCCTGCTGATAACACACTGCCCGGTGGGATGGGCACANAATCAACAGCTACTGAANGGATGAAATCTTGTATAAGACAGATGGTCAGATCATCTTGAGCAGTGGCCCAAAGTGTGACTCATGGGGAAGTCACTCTAACATATCATGCTGAAGTCCAAACACAGGAAGCCATTAGCTCAGAGATAGATAGGAGCCGTCTGGATGACAGTCTCCGTTATTACANCCCTCAGCATCACTTCCAGATGGCAGGAGGGTCTCTGCAATCAAGGTGTTTACCGAAGGGTGTGGATGTTTTATTTAGCGTTGTTGGGCATTTTGTCTCCCCTCACCTGGACTCAAACACTCAGTGTCCATGAATGTCACATTTACCATGCATACAGGCAGAAGAAACAAACTCTAACCTCTCTGAGAGCTGGTTAATTTTCTCTCTTTTCTCTTCCACTCTCCTTTTCCTCCTTAATATCCTGAAGGCCATCTCCATTTCTCTTTCCCTCTTCTTCCTGTTTTGCATCTAACAGTGATGGAACTAAAATATTACTTCATTACTGGATAGCTATTGATGTGTGGACCAGTGCATTAGGAGTGGGATGGCTATAGACACTTGATAGTTGTTGAATCAATGCTGTTCTCTGTCCGGTGAATCAGTTCGATATTTCAGAAGCTAAGCCTAATAAACCCAACAGTTACAATCTACTAAAAAGAACAGGCTCTCCTCCCCGGAAATAAACATTAAAAAAAGTAGATCTGGTAGGGGAGATCAGCTATGTTACTGAATCTGGTGATGCGATGTCTGTGTTCACATCTGTAAAGGTGATGAGTGATCAGAGCCACAAGTTAGGTAAGAATTTACACAGGAAAGAGGGATGAAGACACCTAGGATATCACACTTGCACTGCAGCACATTTAAAGGCACATGCCTGAGTCTCCTAAAATTAGTTTCATAGCTAAAAAAAAAGAGAGAGAGAGAAAGAGATGTGTGATGGTGATGGCACATGCCTGTAATNCTAGCACTTGGGAGAGAGAGGCAAGAGGCTGGAATTCAAGGATATCCTTGGCTATATCATAAATATNAGGCCAAATTTGAGCTACAGGGAAGCCTGCTCCAAAACAAAAATGAAAAGAGATTTCTGGGCCAAAGAGATGGCTCAGAGGGTAGAGCACTTGAAGTCTAACAACTGTGTTTGATCCCCAGAACCCACAAAAGGTGGGAAGTGAGAACTGATTTCACAAAGCTGTCCTCTACACACATGCTGTGGCACGTGTGTGTGTGCATGCATACACACACACACACACACATACACACACACACACACACACACTCTATCTCTCTCTCACACACACAGGTACACATATACGCTCTCTCTCTCACACACACACACACACACACACACACTATGATGAGCTGAGAGATAGCTGACACACTGAACAGCGGACAACAGAGACCTCAGACCCCCAGCCCGAACCTTATCCACATGGAAACAACGAAGCAGAGAAGGCATGAAGTGCAGAATAACCAAGAATCACATCTCTTTGAAAACTACCTGCAGCTATCATTTGGATCTTAAATACCTTAGGAACTTAGTCCCCAGGTTAGCACCCAGGGGGGAAGCAGAAACTGTGAGGGGAGGCAGTTGGGTTACCGGCAGTGTGCTCTTGCAGCGGTTATCAGAAGTCTAACCCCTGTGTCTCCATCTTCCACCGCCATCCATGAATCAATGGGTCTCTCGATCTCCTCTCCTCTGCTGACAAACATGGACTGAGCCGTCACAGACCAAAGCAATGGGTGCCAATCAGCCACGGAACGAAACCTCCAAAACTGTGATCTGAACTAAGCCCTTTTCTCTCTGCACGCTGCTTATCTCCAGTCATTTGTTCCAGTAACAGAGACTTACACAGCCCTAAACCCTAACTCCTGACCTTGGCTTCCTTAAATCCCAATGCAACTGTTTGCTCCTCATTGGAATCCTTGGTTCCTGTGTTTCTGGGGAAATCTGAGGAGGCCTCCTCTGTTCTCCACACCCCAATTAGCATGCAGCCTGCTACTCCCTTTCAGCTCTTCTCCAAAGTGGCTCCAGTGAAGAAATGCTGCTATTCAAAGTTCAGGTTCCAGTCTTCACATGCACATAACAAAGGAAGAGCTAAGTCCCCTTCCAGTGTGGGCAAAACACTCGTGTCATTTCGGTAGAAAGAAGTTTTATTAACAGAATTTAATCATGTCTTACCTCTTACACACTGCAAACAGAACTTCTCAGAATACGATGTTTTCCTCTAAATTACTGAGGAAAACATNGTATTCTGAGAAGTTATTTTAAGTTCAACTTAAAAAGTTCAACACATTTACATGTAATTTCCTGTAATGGACATAACTGTANTTTTTTAAAAAAGGACACCTGACTCACACAACCAACTGCTTATTCCACATTCCTCCTCCTGAGCATTTGATAAGGACCTCGAATTTTAAAATGTCCCAAACAGTTGCTTTCTCTTCTGTGAAACCCTGCCCTTCACCTAGCCTCTTCTCCCCTCTTCTCCCTCTTGGTAAACAGATGTCACGTGTTTCCAGTCACCCAGGTTTTGGAAACCCCTCAGAGCCATCCCAGCTATCTCTAAAATCACATATCCAAGTCTCTGCAAACCTGACACTTTGACCTGCAAAACAGCTACACTGACCACTTGGGAGGCACATCCTTCCCGTTACCCACACATAGGTTTCTCACTCAGGGCAAACATTTGAGAGGCTACCATAGTTCACCATTTTAAAACAGTGTTTTTCTCCAGTGCACATGTGCCAGAAGGTCAAACATTTACTCAGGTCCTACACATAGAACACATTAGGCACACAGAAGGCACAGATTTGCCAACACATGAATGAACACTCCGCAAGTCCTTAGCTTTGATTTATTTCAACTTCAAAAGCCCATCATCAGTCTGTGGTATGGAGTAGAAGAAGCATGACAGAGGCTGAACAGAAGTTTTCCCAGCAAGGTGGTTCCCAGCCTGGAATGTACAGGAGGCACCTTCAGGAAGAAGGTGAAATGAGGAACTTATATGCACATGTTTGTTTTCAGGTTGGCCAGTGACTAAATGTTGTCAGGGAAGAGGTGAGGCAAATCACTAACATCGGCTTCTCCTCTGGCACGCCAGTTAGTTGGCTCTGACCGCATCTGCCCATCCAGTAAACAACAGACTAACCAAACAAAATCCCCCAAGTTTGTCAGGGCCTCATCACCAAGTTCCGGGTGGCCTGACCAGGAGAACCCAGCACACGTGATGCCCTCTAGCTCTCCCCACTCTCCAGGCACTGCAACTCAGCCCTCACTCAGCACAGATGTCAGTGGAATCATCCAGTGTGTGGAGGGGACAGTGGGTGTGGCTGTGCTATCTCAGGGTGGGTCACCACTCGGCCTTCACGGACTGNGTCCATGCCCAAACCACATTAAACACACACATGAGACATCTACCAAGTTGCCATCTTTCCCAAAACCTTCTCAAAACTCAGCTGCTGAAGGTTGTAGTGGGGCACGCCTATAATCCCACCATATGGGAGATGGCGGCAGAAGGATCTGAAATTCAAGGTCATCTTGGACATAGGTAGTTCAAGTCCAGCCTGGGCTACCCTGTCTCAAAGCAATCAAATAAAACAAATCCCCAAACCCTCCCGTTTCCAGGAGGCCTCCTCCTGGTGTGTATTGAAATAAATGAGCTCCATTTCCCTCCCACCTGATGTCCTCAGCCCTGCACCCCTTCTACACCCCACTCCCATGGATCCTCACATGCTCTTCAGAGGTTTTAGTACANGGTTGTTTGTCTNGGTTAATTTTGGCCTGTGATGAGGCAGTACATCGAGTAGGAGCNTGTGGTACCCAAAGATGCACACTTCAAGGTGGCCAGGAAAGGGGTAAAAACATATGTCCTACCAGGGGCCTCAGGGACTTCCTGGTTCATCTGAGTCTCCTAGCTTCTGCTTCCTCCCAAGAGTGAATCCATGCTGTTCAGGGCTTCACAGCCCTCCTATCTTATCATCACCAAAAATAACCAAGTCCAAGATACTGCACTGCAAAGGGACAAGCAGACAAATGTCCCCATCTTCTTCAAAAAAAGCACTTCACAAAGTAAAATGAAAAATCACATGATTCCAGTCTGGCTGCCTGAGTCACATGACTGGGACTGGACAAGAGAANAAGGTACCTTCAAACTACCAAACAGGATCTTCGAAGAAGCAGGTGGCAGGCACTCTACCCTTAATTAGCCCATCTGAGGCCAACTGATGTGGCAGTGCTAGACTAAACTGTCACCAAGATCCCAATGCTGAGACGCTGGCTAGCACTGCCTGTTTGAATAAAACAATTTCTTCCAAATGTTCAAACCTGTGTGACANGGCTCTTGCTCCCAAGCTCAAAGAGCTGAGCGGGATAGAGGAGGAGGAAGGGAGGGAAGGAACAGGGGAACAGTCTGCTCAACAATGTGAGCATTTGATGCCATTCATTAGGATTTGTGCACCAAGAAGCACAGAGAAGAACATGCCTTGTTGTGGGGCTTGGATCACAAGCATGCAAACATGTACTGCACATCTGTCTAATTAAAAAGATCCCTACTGCAGGCTCAACATTGCCCCAAGTATATCACTCCATGGGAAATAAACACCTTTGCATTCAGGTTAACTGAGGCAAGGTGTATTTGCAGTATCCCCAACCGGCTTTTCTAGTCACAGCAAGATCCCGGCCTCACAGCCAATCTGGTTGCCAATCTGTGCCAATAACAAGCCTTGATCCGCCTGCCTCTATCCCCACCCACTGCGTTTCCACCCTTTCTTTTGTCTTCTTGTCTTCGGTTAAAAGGTTTACGTTTTAGAGTGCTTTGCGATTCACAGCAGAACTGAGCAAAATTAGAGCCCCCATATGGACACAGCCCAACCCTGCCCATGCTCAAATCTCAGCATCTCCCCAGCGGTCACCACAGATGACCAGCATCGGCAGGTCCACGTCTCGCAGCCTCCATGGCTGACTTCAGAATGCCATACATTCTCTAAGCTTGGACAGATGTGTATCCACTGTAATGTCACATAGCTATTTTCACAACCCCAAAGTCCATTGTGTTTGGACTTTCCATCTCTCCTTTACTCCCTACCCTAAGCAATCACTCATCTTTGTTTTACTGTACCCAGAATGCCACAGAGTCAGACTCTTGCAGGATGTAGCCTTTTCCAAATGGCTCTGTTCCATTAGGAGCATGTATTTAACACACGTAGCTCTGGGTCTTTTGTCTTNAGCATTTCTCACTTTATCACTGGATACTACTCTGAATCTAACAGTTTGTGTATCCATTCAGCAGCTAAGCATCCTGGTTATTCCCAATTTAGCAATCATGAATAAAGCTGCTATACATGCCTATATGCAGGGTTTTAAACTCATTCAGGTAAAATATGTTCCCTTTTTCAAGAAAACGCTACACTATCTTCCAAAGCAGTGGTTTTGCATGCCCACCAGCAATGAATGTGAGTGNATGTAGCTCTCTTTTCACCTGACTGAATCCCTGCTTCAAGCTCCAGCTCCTTCAGGACCCTTGTGACCTCTGGCCTTGCTCTTCAGAAAACCCCTCCATCCCTGGATGCATGGGGAACTTAGGTAGCAGTCACAAAAATACAAGGCACAGCAAAATGTCAGCATGGATGGGGGAGGGGCCCAGATGCATACATACATTAGGAGAAAGGGCAACGTGGATGTGGAACCCAGAGACTGAAGTGATGCAGCCAGAAGCCCAGAAGCTGCAAGGACTCATCAGGAAAATGCTCCCTTGGGGGTCTCCAGAGGGAGCTAGGCCTGCCTATGCCTGGTCTCCAGAACTGTGTAGAATCTCTGTGGTTTTAAAACATCAAGTGTGTGGTCCCTGGAGATGACAGCCTCAGGAAACTTGACAGAACACCACTACTTACATTTCCATGAAGGAGGAAAGTGGCACACAGACGATGAAGTGGCTTGCCCAGGGCCATCCAGCTCATGTGTGATACACTGCAGATTCTAATCCGAACAGTGGGGATTGAGCTGGAAGTCCTGAGGGTCCAGCCAGGGTGCCCTTCTCCACCAAGAGATAGAGCATTAACCATTTGGCCAGGGGCTCTGAAGCAGCATTCGCCTCCTGGGCTCTGGCTTTTCCAAGCTGTGCTCCNAGCTTCTCCAGCCTGCCTCTAGAACGTTCTCCAAGTAAGTGGAGAGGGTTTGTGACATCAAATCAAAGGGGCTAGAGAAATANTAGGAGTAGAGTGGAAGGAAGTTATGTATTGAAGACTTTGGCTGGCCTTTAACCCTGGTTTCTCCAAGGCTTGGGAATTTCCCAGGTCATAGGGCCTTGTGGTTTATGCTAACAAGGTGACTCACAGTGGGTCCCCTGGAAAGTTTATACTACAGTGACTACAGATGGAGGCTGTCCCGGAAAGACCAATCACGTAATGACAGGCATGGGCTTTGCCAAATGCCATCAGCCCAGCCTCTGGGGCTGAGAAGTCCTGAAGACTGAGATGGATCTTGTGACCCACACGCACATCAATCACTCCTGCAGAANGAAACCCCAAGACAGTGAAGCTTTTATGAGCTTTCTCGGTTGGCAGCACTCTGACTCTCATTACATGCCAATGTGCCAGTAATTAGCATGTCCAGAAAGTGGCATGTCCCAACCCCATGGGATAGGACTGGGAAGCTCTGTATCCGGGATCTTCCCAGACCCTGCCCTCTGGGATTCTCCCGTTGACTGATTTCAATGGTATCCACTTGCTGTAGAAAAGTCATAGTTCTGTGTATAGCACTTCCCTGAGTCCTATGAGACATTCTTGTTGAACCCGAAAGGGTTGCAGGAGGTCTTGAATTTATAGTCAGTGAATCAAAAGTATGGAGGCTTTGGGGCTCCAATCTTACACAGGAGCTCTGAAGGGNAGACAGCCTTGAGGGACATGACCATGTGAAGTTCTGATCNACTCTGGGAACTGAGGTCTCCTGTGTTACTTCTCAAAGACACCCATTGCGTCGGCTTCTGCTAGCCGAAATGTCAGCTCACCTTCAGTCTCCCCTGTTCTGACTGCCTCTTCCCCTCATGACTTCTCTATATGCACCTCAGTTAAGTGTGAAACCACAGGCCTCAGCAGGGCACCTGCCAGCCCATCNCTGTCCCTGTGAGCACTTCTGCTGCCAGCACAATGAGGAAAAGGCACGTTCTGGGTTTGGGGATTTTTGTTGTTGTTGTTGTTGTTGTTTNGTTCTTGTTTTTCATTTTTGGTTTTTTTCGTTTCTCGAGACAGGGTTTCTCTGTGTAACAGCTCTGGCTGTCTTGGAACGCTTTGTAGACCAGGCTGGCCTCGAACTCACAGAGATCCACATGCCTCTGCCTCCCGAGTGCTGGAATTAAAGGTGTGTGCCACTGCCTGGCTGAAAAGGCATGTTTTGAAATCTTTCTCCTACTCTGTGGCCACATTCCCTAACACTCAGAGGGGATCTCAAATTTCAATCTGCAAGAAAACATCTGTGACGCTCATGAGCTATAAACCCCTCCTGTTGTTGGGCTTCTAGTCCATGTGAAAGTCACACTGAGGTGGTTGGTTAATCCTAGATGGTCTAACCTGGGCCAGCAAGATGGGTCAGCAAGCAAAGGTACCTGCTACCAAGCCTGAAAACCTGAGTTTGATCCCTGGGACCCATGTGGTAGAAGGAGACACAACTCTTCCAATTTGTCCTCTAACACACACACACACACACACACACACACACACACACACACACAAATAAATAAAAATAGAAATAGA
>LZPO01034892.1:374698-385645 GCA_001675575.1 Neotoma lepida | reverse complement strand
GGCTGCTCGGTGGGATCCCTTCCGGCTGCACCTTATCCTTCCTGGAAGGGACTCTCAGAAAATGTGCCTCCTCCTCTCAAGGAGAAGCCCTCGGAAGGAGCCCTGAGGATGAGGTAGCTTCATGGAACTTCCTTTCAAAACCCACCNGAGAGGGAAGAAGAGGGATCCTGTTCTGACTTAACCCAAGGGACTAGCCTTCCCTTTACAAACACTTTAAGGAAAAAGAAGTACTGTATTATATTTACAGGGGAAGAGAGAGGGCTTGGAGTCTGTGGATGAGAACAATGGAGCCATCATCACTGCTAAGAGAGATACCCCAAGGACTTGTCTGAAGTTTTCCCCAAAGTAAAACAGCCCGGGATATTTGCATGTAAAAGAGAAAGTTCCGAATATGAGCCTGTGTAGTTTCACAGCCTGNAAGAACACAAAAGCTTACTCTGGACAGCCTTATGCCAGAGACACACCCCACCCGATNCTGGGGGACACTAACAATAACAGTGCCAGGACTTCAAGAGCTATAATTTACTTAGAACACAAAGGCTGCTTGTCCAGGGACAGAACATGCCTTCCTGCTTCTTATTAATCCANAACAGACATTCTGAAGGGTTTATGGGAATTGGTTCCACATCTGAAGACGTTTTGGAATTAAAGTGAACTCTCATTAACTCCAAAGGGAAAGTGAGAGGAAGCTGTGTAAGGAGCTGCTGTGGGATCCCAGGCAAGCTTAGTCTAACAGCNCAGGACAGAACAACAGATCTAACAACNGGGGACACTGCGTTTAGCTGTGGCTTCTGGCAGGCGTGTCGGTCCCATTCATCTGCCCANGCTACCTCAAATGATAGTCTGAGTGGCTGCAAACAAAGAAAAAATTACTCCCTCCCAGATGTAGACACTAGAAGTGCGAGACGGAGGTGGCAAGGGAACTGGCTTCTTCTGAGCCTCTGCTTCCCCACTGGATGCTGGTTTTCTCCGTGTCTTGACGTGATCCACTCCCTGACTCTAGGTATCCAAATGTCCACCTTGTACACAGTGTCACATGCAAGGATGAAGTCTGGACACTAGTCATATTGAGTTAAAGTTTATCCTAATCAGCTAATTCACTCTTAAGTACCCATTTAGAGACCTTAANTCTAAGTACAATCACAGTCTACAATACTAGGGGCTAGGCTTTCAACATATGGAATTGGGGGTCTCCAGTTCCACAGAATAACAAGTGGTAGGACAGGCAGGGCCAGATTTGAGGGGGGGTGGGGGCAGGGACACAACAGACTTTACAGATCCAAGATCTGAAACTGAGAAACAGGAAAGGCTCAGGGCGGGCAGGGGTCCTCAGAGGTCTATTCTCACAGCAGAGTGGTCTTCTGGGTGTGCTTGGAAGTGGGGCTGTGGTTTATCACCGTAATGAATAGAGAGACTGTCCATGTGTCAGCACTGTGAAAGAGAATTTTGTCCTTTGAAAGCTTCACCTGTTAGCATGTGCACACATCAAGCCCTTGCCATACACGTTCACAGGTCTGTGCAGGAGAGGGAAAGGGGACACAGACACCTGGTTCATTATATAAAACTTTAAAAACTGTGTGTGCGTGTGATTCTACCAAATGTTTATTTAATGAGTATCTGTGAGGTGGTTGCAGTAGGTAGTGATTCAATTGGACCAAGAAGCAGAGATGTACTCAATGCCCCACGCAGGCAAGCCCTCTACGTTTTCAGTTCAGGGGAGAGGGAAGGAGGGTGAAGACTGAGGCTGTGAGGGAAAGGCAGGGGATGAAGGAAAGCTGGTTTTTTTAAACATGTATTCATTTATGTGGTGGGGGGGTGGAGGTCAGAAGACAGTCTTCAGACTCAGTTCTCTCTCCCCACCTGCTGGGTCCTGGGACGGTTTGGGGGATTTTTTGGTTTGATTTGGTTTGGTTTGGTTTTGGTGTTTTGGTTTGGTCTGGGTATTGTTTTGTTTTGAGACAAACTTTTCCGCCGCCCGGGACAGCTGGAATTCCTGATCTTTGCACGTCCGCCTTCCAAGTGCTGGGATCACAAGCATGTGCCACACCTGCTTCTGTGAACTTTCTAGAAGGGGATTAAAGCTCTATAAACAGCCTTCTGTGGCTTCTCAAATTCCAGGTCTGCAGCACTCACCTGGAAGACCACAGGGAGACAGGGGCCCCATTCCCAGAGCTCACCCACAGGCCTGTTACACCAACCACAGACAGCTGATGCTTCTGGTGCCTGCCTGAAGCTCTTTGAGAACCACTGCTCCTGAGCCTACACCTCCCAGTCCAACAGGCCTAGTGACAGGGGACCACTGTAGTGGGGCACCAACTCTGAAAGAGACTCTCTGACCACCTCTCCCTATGGACAAGGGGCCTCTCATGAGCAATAACCACAGGCAGGTCTTCACAGACCCCCTAAGAGGCTACATCCTCTGCAGAGGCAGGGGTTTTTTTTCCAGGCGGGGCCTAATGAGAACCCACTGGCTATTCCTGGTTACCCTTCCTCGGCTGTCTCTCACCAAGAGCAAGCTCTCCTCTCTTTCCCTTCATGCCTGCTTCCGCCCATTACACCAGCAAGTGTCAAGTGTCAGCCGTACCTCTCCCTCTGACAAGTAGTAGACTAGATTAAGCCTTGAGATCTCTGGGTCCCGAGAGCTTGGGTCTTGCTCTGCTATAGTTTAGCTACGACCCTGGACAAAGGCCTTAACATTTCTAAAGTTGTAAACATTAACCTACGATTAACCTTTGGTGTAATGGACACTGTTATTTCCCAAGGTGAAACAGCCGAGTCAGCTCAGACCCAGGCTGGCAGCACAAGTGGCATACTCTATCTGCTAAAACTCGATATGACCCGTGGGTTATAGGTGCTGGGGAAAGGGGCTATTAAGTACCATCTCAGCAGCCCTGATGGAGGGCTGAACTAGCTGAAATGCATAGAGCACACCATGGGGGCTGCACAGGGGTTTGCCACAGATGCCCAGTGATGTCAGCCCTGAGGTACCCCAGGCTGCCTTCGCACAGGATCAGCAGCCCACTTCCACATTCCCAATTCCGGTCTCTGCTGACCAGAGAGGGAAGGATAGAGCTACCACCATTAGTGCCTAGGCCAGGTCTTCAGAAAGATGTCTGCTGTCTATGGGGCAAACTTCCAATAATAATAGGTTTATTTTATCCTTGCAATGAGCATCACCCCCACTGGAGGCACAGAGGAAGGTGCCATCATGATGACTTGGCCTGCAGCAGTGATGGACACAAGGGCAGGAGCATGGTCTCCACCAAGCTGAGAGTCCAACAGTTTCCCAGTTCACCGGCCCCTCCATCAGACACCCCAATACACTGCACCCAAGGGTGTCGCCTTGAGAGTGTGTGTGTGTGTTTTCTCTCCCCCTGGGAAACACTCATCCTCTGCACTGGCAGACACCATGATGCACTTCAGCAGAGGATGTTGGGCCCGAGTTCACTCTTGCTCACAGGCTGCTTCACCTTGGAAAATAACAGTATCCACCACACCAAGGGTGGTGATAGGAGTAAACAGAACATCAATATTTAGAATGGTTCACCTGCATAATGGAATAAAGGAAAAAATAAAGTTAAGCTATAAGAAGAAACAAATTAATAATAAATTTGTAAATAATAAATAATAAATAAATATAAATAAATAATAAATTTTCAGGAAAATGGGTGGGTCTGGATGGTATTTATTGAGGTAACCTTACCCAGAAAGAAAAATACCACCTTGTTTTAGTTTGCTTCTGTCACTTTGATTCAACACCATGACCAAAAGCACCAGGGGAGGAAACATTTATTTGGCTTACACATACAAGTCCACCTGGAGGGACGTCAAGGCAGACACGACATAGAGAAACAATGGAGAAACACTTTACTAGTTTCTCACTCTGGTTTGCTCAGCTGCCTTTCCTATACAACTCAGGCCCACCTGCCCAGGGAGGGTACAGCCTACAGTGGGCTGGGTCCTGCCTATCAGCTACAGTACAGAAGATGCCTCACAGACAGGNCCCCTGGCCAATGGGAGGAAGGCAATTCCTCAGCTGAGGTTCCCTCTTCCCAGGAGGGTCAGGTTGACAACTGATGCTACTACCTACGGTGCACACTCTCCCTCATAAGCAGATCCCAGTTTTACATTTCTACACACGTGCACATATGTGGGATTAAGGAGGGGGAAAAGCTTTACATAATGGTCTGGGGAGGGTACTAGAATGCGTGTAACAGGATGTGGAAACAGAACTGCTGGAACAGGAGACAAGGCAGAGAACACGGGGATCTGAGAGAGGTATGTATGGATAAATATACATGTCATATTTCATATGACATAATGAAACCTGTTATTTTCTTCGTTGGTTTAAAAAAAATAGAAACAGAAACTCAACAAATACATGGCCAAATTAGGACGACTAAAACTAAGACATAAATTAAGTAGCTCCTACCAATAGGAATCACTACACATGGAAAAGAAAACAAACAGCAACCTCCCCAAAGCACCCAGCACCTGACACAGCAGGTCAACACTGCTGAGGGAGAACACTGGCTGTTGGGTGCATTTTTCCAGCAGGATTTCAGCAGTGGAGGAAGAGGTAGGTGCCTCAGACACGGTACATGTGCACAGAGGGAATGGACGGCAAAGTATGGGTGTGGCCGGGAAACCGCACACCNACTACCAGGCATTACAGGTGTCAACAGAGAAATGTTATGTGGGGCTCACAACACAGAGAGCATCAAATGTCAAAGAAGATGGTACCAAGGCCAGCATCAAGTGTCAAAGAAGATGGTACCCAGGCCAGCATCAAGTGTCAAAGAAGATGGTACCCAGGCGAGCGGTAGCAGCAGCACTGCTGGACTCTCTGAAGATAAAGCCTGAGGCCTTCAGTGTGAGCTGGAACACCCAGTCACAGAACAGCTCCAATGGAGAGGTGGCAATGGACCAAGCCACCTGTCACAAACCAGACCCTTCCTGCATTCAGACAACAATGATGCACGGCTGTCAGGTGCAGTGCTGCTGGAGGAAGGAGGAAGCTGGCTGGCANATGTCAAGTGGTGGAGATCTGTCAGGGACAAGGAAGGGGTTGGGTTGATCACTAGACTGGCTTTCCCCTTTCCCTCTGTTACCACATCCAAGCCTTCAGCTGATGGGATGGTGCTACCCAAACTCAAGGTGTTATTTATTAAGCGGTGCTGTTTACCGTGCGACCATGAGGTACAACAAAGCCCACTATAAGAGTTTATTAAGGGGTGTGTATAGGCCTATGGAATGACCGTGCAAGAAGAGAGGGGAAGAATAGGTGGAACCGCTTTTGTAGGTCCCCCCCCAGTGCATGGGCATATGGGCTTACGTAGCTATGCCATGCATTCACATAGATTATGTGATCACGAAGTACACGGATTATACAGAACGTCTTGCCTGGCTACTAGACAGCGCACTCCTACAGCCATGTAGCTGGGGAGTGGCTAAGAATTCTAACACAAAGTGACCTTTCTTACATCTCTGGAAATATCCCCCAGAGATACAACCATGGATATCTCACCAATCTTCCAGATAATTTTAAATCTAGTCAACTTGACAATGAAAATTAACCACCACAGTAAGTATAAGCCATGAGATAGTTTGATTCTACTAACTCACAGAGGACAACAAAGCCCGACGTGGGAGATAGTTTGATTCTACTAACTCACAGAGGACAACAAAGCCCGACGTGGTCATCCATCTTGTCTGGGATCACATCTCTCTTAGTAGAGAGAGACCGTGGACTAGAACTCGGGTTTTCTAGTTCAAATTTGACACTACACTCTCCAGCTTCTCACTTGCTTCTATCTAAGGTAAGATACTAGCAACTCCAAATTGAAGCACGCCAGATTAAGACTAAAATAATCGCTTGTAATCTATGATAAAACACGTGAAGTACAAAAGGCTTATTAACTANGTACTGAGAGATAACAGTGAGGAAACACTAGTTTCTGAACCCAGAAAATAACAATTTAGATATTTTCTCTTTGGGTCACACAAAGATTTCAGTAAGATTTAGTCACTTAGGGCAACTAAAAAGACTAGCATCATGGGAGACGGAGGATACAGATCAGTGGTGCTTGTCTAGTACGCACAAGGCCCTAGGTTCAATTCAAAGCATCATCACCCCCCCAAAAAAAGAACATAAAAAGGTTAATTTTGCAGCAGTCCTTACTATCTCCATTTATTAGGGGTCATACATACTAGGCACCTGTATATACTCTACCAGGCTAACACCTACTAAAATGACAAAGTCTATTTTACAGTTGAACAAACTGTATTGTTGAATGAGGAACGGATCTCCTGTAAATACCACAATTGGGACCTACAAATGCTGAGACCCCTTGAGGCCCAGCCTACCAGCTTAAGCTGTCAATCATCTCCCTTCTGTTATTTAAAACAAGACAAAGCGCTGGGCGTGGTGGTGCATCCTTTAATCCTAGCACTCCAGAGGCAAAGGTAGGCAGTTCTCTGAATTCAAGGTCAGCCTGATCTACACAGCAAAGGAGTNCCAGGATATCCAGGGCTACACTTACAGACCCAGTCTCAAAAGTCAATCAATAAATAAATCTCACTTAATAAATTCTGATATATACATTTTAAAAGAACAAGACAAACAGGGCTGGAGAAAGGGCTCAGCAGTCAGGAGCCTGCACCCTTGCGGAGGACAGGAGGTCCAAGCACCCAGCTGAGTGGCTCTGCAGGAGTCCACATCTCAGGCCCTCCTCAAGCACCAGCACTGCTGTAGAACAATCTTTGCACACNGTAAATATGCATTACTCTCATTTGTTAATAAAGAGCTGACTGGCCCATAGCTGGGCAGAAAGAGATTGGGCNGAAGAGCGAGACTAGGGGAATGCTGGGAAAAAGAAAAGTGGAATCAGAGGAGATGCCATGAGATGCAGATTGAGCAAGATGGGAAGTGCATTCAGGAGGTGAACGAGCCTGGGGCGGCACATAGATTAATAGAAATGGGTTCATTTAAGTTATAAAAGCTAGCCGAAAACAAGCTTAAGCTATTGGCTGAGCATTTATAATTAATATTAAGTCTCTGTGTGGTTTCTTGGGGGAGTGGCTGGCGGGACAGAAAAGTCTACTCACATGCACACAGTCATTCATACAAACATGTAAATACACAAAATCAAAAATAATAAAAACACATCTCTAAAAAATAAAGATAAAACAGGAAGAATGCATTGTATGCTGTCTGGTGAGAGCGGGTGCACGCTGTGTGACTGGTGAAGGGGCCTTTAAGACACTAATAGGAATGAATGGTCAGCTGAGTCTCGGTCATGTCCTGACCAACAAGACACCCCTATAAAGACCTACAGATGAAAGCAATGTATTAGATGAGCAATTTTATACTCATTTTACGTAAGAGTGGAATTCATACGATATTACCTAAGTGGCATTTCCTCTCCACTGAGTCCCTCCCACCCTGGGTCTCTAGCTCCACTTACTGAAGGCATCCTATAGAAACAGCTGCACAGGTTGAGGGAATGATGGCAGACACAGAATCAAATGCATCTAGGGTCAGTAGTACCTGACTCAACCCCCAGCTTCACCATGCCCACCTGCATAAGAGTGTGCTTCCTGGTGTCTCCAGCCTGTTCCCTCACAGTGAGGACAGGAGCATCTCCACAAGCTGTTCCTATACGGATCAAATAACCCACTATCCCCAAGATCCCTGGCACATGGGCCCTGCCCCCAATGACACCTGCTGAGCACCACAGGGCTGACTAAGCTCCAAGGCAGCCATAGTCCTCACACTCTGAGGTCAGCAAGTCCTTGGAGAGAGACCTGAAAGGGAATGCAGATCAGGGTGGGTCAGAGAAGTGCATTGACTTTGGGGAAGTTGCAGTCAGTGGTGCCTGGTTTTTACTGTCCATCAGAGACTAAAGGAGCCTTTTAAAGTTATTATGCCTAGATGATACTTCCTAAAACTGGGATTCAAAATGGCCTAGGGATGGGCAGGCACTGGGTTTTTATTTTAGTTTTCTTTTGTTTGTTGATTTTGGCTACTCAGGTAGTTCAGCCACAATGAAGCCTGAGAACCTGCTTTGCGGTGTCAACTACAAAGAACTTAACCAGGGCTGGAGCTGGAGGTCTGTGATAGAGTGTGTGTTCAGCATGGAGCTGCACTGCTGTGACACAGGGTGTGTTTAGCATGTGTGAAACCCTTCTTTTTCCCCACCACCATCAACAGGGAAAAGGAAACTTAACCAAGACAGGCTGGTAAGCCTCAGGGAAATCATTTCCATCCATTGGGCACAGAGGTAGGCATTTGTAATCCCACAACTTGGGAGGTTGAGGCAGAAGGCTCAAGGCAAGCCTTGGTTACATGGCAAGTTTGAGGCCAGCCTGTCTCAAAAACCTAAATAAGAAGAAATAATGTCCATAAATAGGCAACTGAAGGAGGCAATTTGAGAATATAATCATGAAATCCAACACCAACAGCCAGCCTTCACTTGTACAAAGTAAGTCCTGCCAACACACTAACCACTTTCCTCCTGGGAATGACCATCCAGGAGACCAAAGCCTCTGGACTCCCCTGGGGCAGGTGATGTGATTGCTCCCAGACACTTGTGGAAAACTGTGTACTCTGCCATGTAGTGTAGGCGAGTGGCTCAGCCACACCTTGGAGGATGTTCTCAAGACCTGTTCCTTTCTAGTGCTCAAACTAAAAATGTGGAATGGCAGCAATGACCTGCTCAACTCTGATATCAATAACATGTATGAAAACCGAGATAGAGCAGCAGGCTACGTGAGGACAAACCCCCCAGACTGAGAGGCCAGTGGACTTACCTGCTAACAATGCCCAATTGTTCCTCTGCAGGCTTCCCTATCTTACTTAATAGTGTCTCCATCATGCCCTTTGCTTAGGCCCAAACCCTCAGAAACACCCTGGAACCTCTTCTGTCGGGTCCTGCAATCTATCTGGCATCAGACCTCCCTACTCAATGATCAAATAAGATCATGAGCTGTGAGTCCATCGCTACAAAAGGGTCTGCGTGGCAGCAAAGCCAGAAGAGGTACCATCTACCCCTTTTCAGAAAGTGTCTGGAAGTACCTGCTCTAAGCCACAGCTTAAGTTGGGTCATAACCCCATCTGGAGTCACAGAAATGAACGTGAATTCTAGTTTGCTCTTGAGAGTACCAGGAGGCACAAGGGCTGTTTGAGCAGGAGGGCCCCGATCTGTTTGAGGGTAAATTTCCATCCACTGGAAGAAAAAAGGAAAAAGTCACAGCCAGGCTTGAAGAAACATCAAGTTTCCCTGAGGCTCCCAAAAACCTGCATTCGGTGGGCATCTGGTCAGTGGGTGAATGAATGAATGAATGGTTCCATAGGCATTGTAAAGTCAAACAATAGAATNTGATGCCAGGGTATAAGGTCTAAAAAGGATGAGCCGAGAGTTTATGTCGTAACAACTGGGTAGATGATGATGCAGACAACCAGGTGGCAAGTCAACCTAGCAAATGGAAGGGAGGTGTCCTAGTTAGGGTCACTATTGCTGTAATGAAACACCACGACCAAAGCAACTTGGGAAGGAAAGGGTTTGTTCAGCTTACACTTCTATATCACTGTTCATCATAGAAGGAAGTCAGGGCAGGAACTCAAGCAGGACAGGATCCTGCAGGCAGGAGCTGACACAGAAGCCATGGAGGGTGCTGCTTACTGGCTTGCTCCTCATGGCTTGCTCAGCCTNCTTTCTTATAGAACCCAGGACCACCAGCCCGNGGATAGCACCACCCACCATGGGCTGGGTTCTCCCCCATCAATCACTAATTAAGAAAATGCCCTACAGACTTGTCTGCAGCTTGATCTTATGGATGCATTTTCTTAATTGGGGTTCCCTCCTCTCAGATGACTTCAGCACNTGTCGAGTTAACAGAAAACGAGCCAGCACAGGAGGAAACATACTGTAGGTGCACACACATGTAAAAATCATATGCACTCACTGACAACCTAAAGGCCTGCTTGATAAGGTCAGCATACATGCTTGTTCAGTAGGCCCACGTTTACCCACCTGTTGGAGCCTGTTGGAGCCCAGCAGTCAGACATTTTAAAAGAACAAGACAAACAGGGCTGGAGAAAGGGCTCAGCAGTCAGGAGCCTGCACCCTTGCAGANGACAGGAGGTCCAAGCACCCAGCTGAGTGGCTCTGTGGGAATCCACTTCTGGCTTGATGGGCACACCCACAACACATTCTGATGAACCAGATAGCATCTCAGCTGTGACATAGTGACTTCCAAGCTACAAGGTTCCTTAGAAGTTGCCCAACCCCTCTGGACCTGAACGTCTCCCCTAGAGAACTATGATACTGTTTGCCTCAGAGATTGAAGATTAAATTTATTGAGGTCACATGTAAAATGGAACACAATACACAGGTGTTAGTGATCACTTATGTGAAAGCTCAGTGGACCCCTCTGACACAGGCCTCTTGATGTGTGGTCTGAAGATACAGGAACCAGTAGCTGTCAAAACACAGATTCCCCAAGGCCCACCCAGACTCACTAGGGCCAGAGTTCCTGAGGACTCCATAGTGGGGCTCCATAAGAGACCCATAACCTCTACTTTTAAAAGCATGTTGGAGGTCATCAGTGAGGCANGTGAATGTGACTTTTACTATCTACACATCCAGCTCTACTGACTTCTGCTTTCAGTGCTCCTCAGATCTTACGTCATAGAAAGGTTTCTTAAAGGATTAATCTTTAAATAAGCCTGAAACTTTTCCTTCCTGCTCTGGAGGGCAAGAATTCTTCTTGGTTCCTACTACAAACCTGGCACTCTGCCTATTGCCAGCAAGGCCAGAGATGGCTCAGCAGGTACAGGCACTGGCCACCAAGCCTGATGACCTGAGTGAGGTTCATCCCCAAGACCCACACCGTAGAGAGTTGTCTTCTGACCTGCACACACTTGCTGTGGCAGGTGTGTGTGTG
>LZPO01034892.1:355170-374288 GCA_001675575.1 Neotoma lepida | reverse complement strand
TGTCCATTGATGGCAGGGGTGGGGGCAACACACAGCCAACCTTGCTAAGCCATCTGCATTTCTACCCTCCTCATGTCATGAGCTTTTCCTAAGCCAAGTCCCCAGAAAGTCTGGCCCATCACCAATGGCAGTTTTCTACAACAGCGTGGGCTTTGCAAGATGATACTTCATCAACAGAGGCACAATTAGCTAGAGGAGAAGGAGGACATAACTACTCTCTGGGGCCAAATGCATCTATCCTCTGGGGTCCCTCAACAATGGCACCTGGGGAAAGCATCTCTACTGTTAACCTTCAATCTGTCCAGGCAACCCAAGACCTGGGTAGGAGGCCTGGCCTAGGAATATAGAGTACACCCACGGGTCTTGCTGGATGCTGGCGACAACACCAGGGGGCAGCAGGGAAGCAGACTAATCCTGGAAGAGTCNGGACNATCCCACACCCTGATGGACATAGCATTTCATAAGCTGTACCACTGATTCCTAACNACAGGTAGGGCGCACTACTCAATAAACAGCGATGGGAGAATGTGCTGTCCTGAAAAAAAAAACTGGTGCCTATTTTACATCAACTGCATGAAGAAATTCTGGCTGCCTTTGTTGTTAGGAATGAAACAGCACAATAGCTAAGAAATATGCACAGGCAATCCAAGTAACCCTGGGATGTAAAAAGATGTTCTTCTGATGGGGCTGGAGGTGTGGTCAGTGATGAGCGTGTGTTCAACCTGCATAACGCCTGACTCGAACCCCAGCACCAGGAGCCTGGAAAAGGGGAAGCAGGGACCCCAAAATACACAGCCATGAACACATGCAGCATAATCAATCATTGGATACACTGTGCTCAACAACAGTGAAAAACTATAAATTACAGTCAGAAAATATCATGCCTTACGGGCAACACAGTGAAGTCCACCATAAAAAATTAAAGGACCTGTTGCAGGGTTTACAGCTTTACTTAGTGTGGATGTGGTCCTGCAAATGTGTGTACCGAAACAAATGTGTGCAAGACACACTAAAATATCAAGTGTGTTAGACTGATAGAAATCACCACCCTTATTCCATCCCAGTGTTTCGACGGTCTTCAGTTTCTTCCGTAGAAAACAATCATCTCTTGAAATCCACAACAATTTTCAATAGTCATAACAGTATAGGGCACAAAATCAAACTGGGTTACAAATCACCAAAACCCTGGGAAAGCATATTGTCCTGGCTGTCGTCATCTGGCTGAGCAGCTACCCACTCAGGAGTTTAGGAAGCAGACAAAGTGTGGGAGGAAAAGCAAACAGTCCAGCAGGAGGTGAGAAACCAGGTTTGCTCTGCAAGGTGGGCAACTGCAGAGGCCACTTGTGGCTTTCCTACCTGCAGCAAGGCAGCTGCGAAAGGGAACACTGAACCACTGAGAAAAGACGCACCCGGTAAGTAGTCGCACAAGATGGCATCGTTGCCCACAGGTGACTTCACCAAGTCATGGCCCTCCTACAGAGTATCACACTGGAATGGCAAGGCCAACAGGAGGAGAGCCTTAGTACAGTGGACCATCTCCAGCCTTCATCAGCATCACCTGGACTCCTTGCGGAAGACACATGAATGTAACATGTACCCCCATTGCTTCTGATTTTTCTGAACCAGTCTGTAGAGATACTGGAGACCCTGCATCTTTCTAATAAGCTCCTAGGTGGTGCTGATGCTGCCCTTCTGACTGCCCAACTTTGAGAGCAGGTGCTGTATATAACAAGATGGTAGATGCTCCACATGCACATCTTCAACGTCAGGAATTGTAAGAATATCCCTTGAGAAACTCAACCAGGAGCAAATAAAACATTCTCTTCTGTGCCTGGGAGAACCAATCCCCAGGAAAAGCAGCACAGGACAGCAGCTCCAGACTGCCCAGATTTGGGNCCTGCTGGACACTGTGTCATCCTAGATAGGTTAACCAAAATATCTCAGTTGGAGTGTCTTCATGGGTATAAACTACAGCTGATAGCTCATTTCTCCCCAGCTGGGAGATGGAAATGAGTGCCCACCCAAGCCAGCAACGGGAGGTCATTCCTTGTCCTGGAACTCCACCTGCCTCTGCCTACGGAGTGCTGGGATTAAAGGTTTAAAGATGTGTGACACCACACCCAGCTAATACTTACATTCTTTAAGACTGGGTATTGACAGACATGGTGGCTCATAGCTATANTCCCAGCACTCNGGGGACTGAGGACTGCTGTGAATTCAAGGACTTCAAAACCAGCCTGGGCTATGAGAGAGACTGTCTCAAACAAAGCAAACAACAAAAGAGTGCCACATTGTCGAAGCTGGTGTCAATTCCTCAGGCTCAAGTCCTCTTCCCTTCTTAGCCTTCTACAGGTGTGTGCCACTCACGCCCAGCTCTCCCTTCACCTACATTTTGAAAGTCCACACACCGAGAGGTCATCAAGGGTTCCATGTCCTAGCTGGGAGGTGGTGGCGCANGCCTTCAATCCCAGCACTCAGGAGGCAGAGGCAGGCAGATCTCTGGCGCTATAGACGAGGCCAGCCTTGTCTTTAGAGCGAGCTCCAGGACAACCAAGGCTACATAGAGAAACCCTGTCTCGAAAAACCAAAACAAAAAGAGTTCTGTGTCCTGCCAAAAGCTCAGGAGACCAAGANGGTTCACCTGCTTTGAGTTATTTTTTATATTAACCCCACCCATATTCCTTCTTCCTGCCTGTTCCTCTCTACCAAATGTCCAATATCAGATCCTACACACACTATATACGAAGTTAAAACAATAGTAAATGACTNTTTGAAATTCCCTAGGTTTTCCCATTTTAAAAAAGGTAACATTAGAATGTGAGAAAGATGAAATGGCAGAGGTCAAGAAATAAAAACTATACTAGTTAGCCAAGCGTGAGCACTAGCCAGCCCAGGCTACTAGATGGAAAACTACTTAGGAATGTCACTTACCTAACTAAGCCTTTTCGCTACAATAAGGGGGGGCAAGGCTAGGGCAGATCAGGGAACCCATCAGTGGTTTTAGGCATCGAGACAATGGATCCTGTCTCTAAAGACTAGAGATCTTGATAAGAACCCCCCCCCCAACACACACATACACACACACACAGGTTTAAGAAACTCATCCAAGAGCCATGTAGTCATCAAAGGCAGAAATGAAAAGTCCCTCTAACAGGGAAACACATACTCCACTNGGGNTGCGTGCCAGTCAAGAGGGAAACGTCTTACAGGTCTTGTTCAGGAGCAGTNTCCCCATTCACAANAAGACATGATAATAAATTAATATATTACCTACACGAGATCAGCTGTACTTAGGTACTAGGACACACANTGAGGGCCAGAAAGAGAGATACNGGGTCCTATTGGTTATTAAGCTTCCTTGCAAAGACACACACAAGCACTCACAGTGGCAATTGGTGGAGCTGAAAGAAAGATNTCTGGGGAGGTGCTTCAGAAGGCGGTGGGGACTCTAGAGCTTCAGCTGCGATTAGATAAGACCAGCTGTTGACAGCTGCTTAGTTTAAAGAGAAAGAAAAAGATGCAGTTTGGGCGCGCCTGGGAGCGGGACCAGGGAAGGTGGGAGTCATGCGAGGTCTGTCTTCCAAGGGAGGACAGCGACCCTGCACCTCCCATTGATCCCCACGCTTGCGGATGGGAGCCACCTGTGCCTGCCACCCGGCCTCCGCGTGCTCCTCCGGCGTNGAGCGGCGCAGGCGTGGGGTGCTGGCGGGGACCGCAGGCGGCGAGGCGCACGCGCAACGGGGAACCCGGAGTGTGCGGCCGTGCAGGGAACGCATCCTCCGACCCGAGCATCTCACGGACGGCGAGGCGGGCCCAGGCGGGACACTCACCAAAAGAACAGGCGCGAGCAGAGGTTGGCGTCCTGCAGAGGGTTGGGTTTCACCTCGGTGTGCACGGGCAGCATCTTGCCCGGGGTACGCGCGGCCTGGCGGGGACGACGGTGGCGGTGGCGGTGTGCGCGGCTCCGGCAGGCGCTCCCGGGTGAGGATGCTGGAGCTCCGGCCGGCGCGCCGGTCCGCTCGGCGGGAGCCTCGCAGCAAGCAGCTTCCGGGAACTGAGCGCCGGCCCTCCCTGACCCCGCCTCCCGGGGATCCTCGGGGCGCCCGCTACTCCTCGCGGCTGCCGCCTCCTGGAGCCCGAGAGCTGCGCGTCGCGTGCGAGCGCAGGGGGCAGGCGGGTAGGGAGCGACGGAGACTCCGCGCAGGTGAAGGGCGGCGGCAGCAGGGGGAACGCGAGGAAGCTGCACGTGCTCGGGACCCGCAGCAAACTTTGCCGAAGTTTAAGATCAGCGCCCGAGCACCACCCTGATGGAGGCGGGGGCGGTGCCGGCTGTGCCCGCCCCCGCGCTCAGAAACGCCCCCTGGGCGGAGGGCTTCTGGAGATCTGGTGAAAGCTGCCCGGCTTTGGCTGCCCTTCTCCTGGCATGTTGCCTTCATCAGGACCAAATAGGGCGCTGTGGGAGGTTCTCCGACCTGCAGGCCAATAGTCTGACCCGGAACAACAGCAAGGTTTAACAGATTCCCTTTGCAGACCTGAAAGCAGTGAAGACAGTCGGACCACACGGGATTAGAACGCAAGGATTTGAAGAGATGAAGGAATGTTGCCATCTCGGGCGGGCTTCTTGTATTGCTTGGCATNGCAGATCTCTGAGCANCTCGCTGTCCTCTTAGGTTGGGTAAGAGAGATCAGATAATACACTGTCTGTCTGTGTGTCTTTCACCAAGCCCTGAGAGGCTGGCTAGCAGAGGAACAGTGGCGAAGGGAACGGCTATCCCTTGGTGTGCCTTTCTGTATACCTACTCCACTTTTAATTTGTATAGTGCCCTTTTTGAGACGGTTATTCCTATTTTACGGAGTAAAGTCAGANTCAAAAGATCCAACTCCTCTGAGATCTTAAGGTTAATGATGATGAAATCTAATCTGTACTCTAATTGGCCTGTGAACTCAGACTGCTTCAGGAATGGTCAGTAAGCATGCGACACAATGCGTAAGATCTGGTGGCTAGCTTTTGGACTCCTGTTCACAAGCCCTGGGTTCTGTTCAGGACCTTGTTAACTGCCTCCACCGTTCTGTTCCCTTCAGCACTGGATAAAGAAAGAGGAGCGGTTATGAATTCGTGGTGCTAGTGACAACNTCACCGTTCCATTTGCTGTGAGAAAACGCTCTGGCCAGAAACAGCTTAGGGAGGAAAGGGTTTATATCAGGCTTATGCTTGCAGGTAACAGTCCCATGCTGCTCCAGCTCCATGAAGAACTGCTGCGTGCTGACTCAGGCCTCAGTGGGCAGGGCCTTCCCATGCCGAATAAGACATCTCTCACAGTGGCCGCAGGCCAAGATGATCTGGGCAGTTCTTCTGTTGAAGTTCCNGCTTTCCTCGTGACTCTAAGTTGTGTCCCGTTGACAGTGAAAAGCAACCANCTTTACTATCTTTGGTCATTTCCCATATGTGCTTATTTAAATGGCCTTATTAACAGTTTTTACAGAATCTTCGTGTAAATAAGCATTTATTTAGAAGTCAAGCCATATGTGGTGGTCCAAGCCTTTAATTCCATCACTTCAGAAGTGGAGAAAGGATCCACAATTCAAGGGCATCTTTGATGGACTAGAGAGTTCCTGGCCAGCCTGGCCTACTTGAGAAGCCCTGTCTCAAAAAAAACAAAAATAAGTAAATAAAGACAAAAGTAATAAGCTAGGCAGTAACCCTCAGAAGTCGGAGGCAGGGAGATCTGAAGTTCAAGATCAGTGGGATATCTAGAGAGTTCTTGATCTGATTGACTACAGAGAGAGACTGAGGCACAGAAGTATTGACATAGGATCTCATGTATCCCATGTTAGCCTTCTAACTCCATTCACAACCAGGGATGACCTTGAACTCCTAATCTTCCTTCATTCATCTTCCAAGTGCCCGGATCACAGACATGTCCATCGTGCCTAAGTATAAATGAGTTTTTGAGGCTGGGAAGATATCCCAGTTTGTAAAATGCTTGTCTTACAAGCACAAGTACCAAATTCTTCCTACTNTCCAAAAGCTAGGCATNGTGACATACATTCCTAGCACGAGTGAGGCAAAGATAAGTGGGTCCCTGAGGCCCCTGGCCATCCAGCCTACCCTACTTCCTAAGTCCCAGTGCAGTTAGAGACCCTGTTTCAAACAAAAATTAGAAAGTAGGTGGCACTTGAGTAACAACAAGCTTGTACACAGATGCACACACACAAACTATATATATGTATAACATAAACATATATATATATATATATACACAATATAGATAGATATAAAGTCTTAGCTACTCAGGAGGCTGAGGCAACAGAAGGNTGGATATCTTGAACTAAGGACTTCAGGACCAACCTGAACATCAGAGCTGTATCTGTCTTTCAAAAAAGAAAGAATAAATAAAAGTCAGGTACATAAAGTAGCAAAGTGTTGATCATTTCGAACTGAATGAAGTTTATTATACAGTATCTTGGGCATTCCATGCATGTTTTCAGACTTCCCGTTGTAAAAAGGGAAGCGTTTCAATCGGAATGCAGAGCCNACCGTTCACTGGNTCACTCCCTTTCCATGGTTTCTCAGATGAGGCGGTGTGTCTAAGCCAAAGTTGACAGGGCTCACCTCATTTCTGATGCTCTTTGAAACGCCCTGCGTTTTCTAGCCCAGTGTGTTTGTTCACCTGCCAGTTCTGCTTCAAAGCCAGAAAGTGTGTTTGCTAAAGTTAGAAGTCCAGTGACTCGCCTTGTGCCTGCTCTGTCCCCTGTGACTGGTGACTGTGTCCGGACTGCAATTAGCAGGCTCCAAACTGCCAAAGCCCTTAGCCCCTTCAGCTTCGACTGAGTTGCTGACTTTTCGTTTTTTTAACTAAGGGATTTTGAAACTTCTTAACATTCTTTTCTGAACACTAACTCATGTGGCACTTAGAAGAAATACTGAGAACCCGTGTCACAGAGTAAAGAGGGGGGCTTAGGGGAACAAGGTTTTCGACTCTTCCTTAATAGCAAGCCTTGNTCACGCCTACTTTTCTCAGGTCTGTAATGAGACTGGGATCCCCAGTTTTTATTCGTCAGGTTTTTGTGAGCCTCACCTCCTCAGTGCATTCTGAAGACAATACACAAGTTAAAGCACCTGTTCATGTTTGTTCTGCTAATACTGGGGGTGGGGTATAGTTCTTGGTAGAGTGCTTGCTTAGCATGAGGCCCTGGGTTGAATCCTCAGCAACACATACACATACACACACACACACACACACACACACACACACACACACACACACACACAAAATCGACATGTATGTGTATATAATATGTCCGGGGGTGGGGAGGTGTGTGTGTGTGGGGGTGGATGAGTAGAGAGAGTGTGTTTTCATTTCATGAATGCTTTCTTTGTACTTTACAATTAGACCAAACGCTAGCGTGCAAAGGTGGGAGAAAGGCCTCTGTTTGCAGTTATTTACTTGCTTGAAAGAATCCAGTATTATGACTAAAATGACCGCTTGAAAGAATCCAGTATTATGACTAAAATGACAAACAATAACAAGTGTCAGAGAGGAGGAAACTGGCTCACCCAACGTCACTGACAGGGAGTTGGAATGCACTGGTGGAGCTTACAGCAGGCAGGCAGGCAGTTCTTCTAGAAGTCAAAGAACCATGTATGACTCAGCAGCTTCCCTGCTGCTGAGGGGGGGCGGTGTACAGCCAAGAGAAGTGAAAGGGCATATCCATGAGAGAGCTGGCACCACAATAGCAGAAGAGTGTTACTCAGAAAAGAGGAAAGAAAGCACGTGCCCATGAAGGGCAAACCAAATGTGGCCTATCCACAGAATGACGTATTACTTGGCACTTCATAAAAAAAGAAGAGATCATTTATGGGAGTTAACAGCATGAATGAACATGTTAGAAGTATCATGCTTGGAGGGCTGGAGAGATGGTTCAATGGTTCAGTGCTAGTTAGAGGACTAGGGTTCAATTCTCAGCACCCACATGTTGGCTCACAAACATCCTTAACTCCAGTTCCAAGGGCATCCAACACTCTCTTTCTATCTCTGCTGGCACCAAGCATGAACATGGTTTACGTATATACATACATATAGGCAAAACAGTCACATGCATAAAGTATAAATTTTTAAAATACATATTTTTAAATGTGTGTGTGTGTGTGTGTGTGTGTGTGTGTGTGTGTGTCATACACGCATACACCAAGCTTGGGCTACCAAGATGGTTTAGTGGGTAAAGGCACTTGCCACCAAGTCTGACAACCTGAATTCAATCCCTAGCCCCACATGGTGAAGGAGAGAACTGACTCCCATAAGTTGTCTTCTGACTTCCACATATACACAATGGCACACATGCACATCCCCTACAGAAACACAATCAATAAAATACAAGTTTTACGGAGCTGTTCAAAATACCATGCAATGAAGGAACAGAGGGGNAAAAAAAGCATATTAAGAGGCCTGTTGCTGTGTGTGTTAGGGGATGGGGGGGGGATGAGAAAATCAACTTGAAAAGTCTGTTTTGGCTCATGCTCCCTGAGATTTAAGTCCAGGGTCACTTGTCCCAGTTGCTTTGGCCTGTGATGTCACAGAACATCATGATGGTCCCAGTGAGAGGTTAAGGAAGACTATCAACTCAGCCCCTGGAGGCAAAGTGGGAAGAGGGTGTCCCCTTCAAAGGCAAATAACCAGCTTCTCTCCCAGTAGGGTGGTGCTAATTAACANTAGGGTCTTCGGGGAGACACTGAGATCCAAACAACAGCCAGGCCTGGTGGCAAGGTGATCCCAGCTACCCAAGAGGCTGAGGCAAGAGGATCACCAGTTCAAGCCTACTTGAACTACACAGTCAGTCCAAGGCTAGCCTGGGCCTGTTAGCAGTTAGTAGGTGCTCATTAAATACCTGATGAACAAAGGTTCTGAAAAGCAGAGCAAGAAGAAGGAGGTATCCAGGATGATTCCAAAGCCCCTGGTTTAAGTAACCAGAAATACATGGTGTCATCCAAGAAGGAATAAAGAATTTAGCAAGGCACATTAATTGATAAATCTGGATATCATTAGTAAATCAAAATTTTAGAAATAAAACAGATGCTACCATACACTAGCACTTGTGATTATTTATGGAGATGTTTTAGATTCAANGTCATGAATACCACACTAAAGTACAGTTATCACCATAACACATAATAAATGATAGTGCAAAAACATGGAGGTCTCCTTCAAATTTCTACTTTCTGCTTAACAGCTATCATTTTTATACAGCCCTCCATTTGCTGTGACCTGCATTAATAGTGGGCTTACCTTGACGGGATGTTTAGAGGTGTCAGCATCTTTACCAGTTATCAGGCCTTTATAATACGAGGGCTATGAAGGGAANGCTTCCATCTTGTACTGATGACTCACTCCCAAGCAAACTGAAGACTCCTGATGCNAATGTGTGCCTTGACAAATTATAAATTACTAGTGTTAAAGGCCAAAATTACAACTTAGAGATCTTCCGTGGCTTTATTTTTCCACAAAACAGAGTCGGTATTCCCATGGTCTCGACAGAAAAGACTGGTTTTATAGACAGAGAAGGACAGAAAGGAACAGAAACAGAACAACAGGAGCAAAAATGGACCAGCCCTTTCAGTTATTTTCTTTATAACATAGAGGCAGAGAGAGCAATGGGAAATCATTGGCAAGTTGGTATCAGATGACTGAGGTTTAACCTTGCTTGTGTAAGAATTAAGGCAGAGGGATCAGGGAAATGCACATTTAAACTGCTCTGAGATTTCATCTTCAGTCAGAAGGCCAAGATCAATAAAACATGCAACAGCTCATGCTGGCAAGGATCTGGAGCAAGGGGAACACTCATCCATTGCTGGTGGGTGTGCAAACTTGTAGAGCCACAATGGAAATCAGTGTGGAGATTCCTCAGGGGGCTGGGATCTACCTAAAGATCCAGCTGTACCACCTGTCTTACTTAGGGTTTCTATTGCTGTGAAGAGACAACANGACCTTGGCAACTCTTTAAAAGGAAAACATTTAATTGGGGTGACTTACAGTTAGTTCAGGGGTTCAGTCTATTATCATCATGGTGGGACATGGCAATGTGCAGGCAGACNTGGTGCTGGAGAAGTAGCTGAGAGTCCTATGTCTTGCAGGCAACAGGAAGTAGACTGAGTGTTACACTGAAGAAGCAAAAGAGACCTCAAAGCCTGCCCCCACAGTGACACACTTCCTCCAACACCTACTCCAACAAGGTCACACCTCCTAACAGTGCCACTCCCTTTGGGGGCCATTTTCTTTCAAACCACNNCANCACTTTTGGGCATATACTAAAGGACTCTACGTCATACTGCAGACATTTGCTTATCTGTGATCATTGCTGCTCTATTCATATTAGCCAGAAAAGGGAAGAAACATAGATATCCATCAACAGATGAGTGGATANTAAAAATATGGTACATTCACACAATGGAATAGTATTCTTTTGTTAAAACACTGACATGATGATAAGATGNGTGGCATGAAGGAGTCTTGGCAGCATCAGGGCTCTAGGGTCTTAGAAAATAATGGGATCTCTTCATAGACCTGTGACCTACTGTAGCAGAAAGTGTCACTTTGAAGCCATTTTGTCTCTGTACTGGTCAGCAGCTGAAGCAGCATACTGCTCACTAGTGTCTCTTTGCTTAAGGTCCTTTTCTAGCTGTGGGCCCACATGTCAGTCAAAATACCTCAGCCTGTGATCAATATGGGTTGGAAAGGCATACATGAATATCCCAGATCCTCTGCCTCTCCTTTGGAATATTCTGTCGGCCAGTGTTCCTGTTGCCCTGCTGCTCACCCCCACCCCCACCCCTTTATTGGGTTGTTCCTTCCTCCGTCTCGTTTCCCTCCTCCCTCCTAGTAGTTCATGGGATTAAGGCCGTATAAAAAGAAAGGGAAGGTAAAGGGGACATGGAAAGGGAAGGAGACCATAACCCTTAAGTACAACTGAAGCCTCCCAACAGCTGAGATTCAGGTGTTACACCATAATTAACAAAGTTTGCTGTAGAAGTTGCCTATATCAAGACATTTTTNAATTTATTTTTATTTTATGTGCATTGGCATTTTGCCTGCATGTATGTCTGTGTGAAGGTGTCAGATGCCCTGGAACTGGAGTTGCAGACAGTTTTGAGCTGTCATGTGGATGCTGGGAATTAAATTCTGGTCTCTGGAAGAGTGGCCATGTTTTTAACTGATGAGCCATCTCTCCAGCCCTCAAGGCATATTTCCTATGTGTAGAGATGTTTCAAATAAGAATGGTAAAAAAGCAATGAACTATGCCTATGACCTAAATATGTATACCTTCAAATATGGCTGTGGAGGTTTGAAAAAGAATAACCCCTATAGGCTTATAGATTTGAATGTTTGGAACCAGGGACTGGCACTATTTGAAGGATTAGGAGGTGTGGCCTTGTTAGAAGAAGTGTGTCAATGGGGNTAGACAAGCCANTCCCAGTGTCTTTCTGTTCCTGCTGCCTATGAATCCAGGTGTAGAATTCTCAGCATGTGTGTCACCANGCTTCCCATCAAAGAGGATAATNGACTAAGCCTCTGAAGCAGTAAGAAAGTCCCTATTAAATGATTTCCTTTATAAGAGTTACTGTGATAGTTTGAATGTAATTGGCCCCTATAAGCTCATAAGGAGTGGCATTATTAGGAGGTGTGGCTTTGTTGGAAGTAGGTATGGCTTTGTTGGAGGAAGTGTGTCACCGTGGAGGCAGGNTTTGAGGTCTCATATGTGCTCAAGCCACACTCAGTGTCCCAGACCACTTCCTGTTGCCTTTGGGTCAAGATGTAAGGACCCTCTCCCGCACCATGTCTGCCTGCACACCTCCATGTCACATCATGTTGATAATGGACTCTGAAAATGTAAATCACTCCAGTTAAATGATCTTTCCTTATAAGAGCTGCCATGGTCATGGTGTCTCTTCACAGCNATAGAACATGATGAAGACAATAGCTTTACACCTTTCTAGCTGGAAAATTTCCATTTTCTAGGATCCTGTCAAGCAAGACTACAAACAGTCATGTCCAATCTGTACAAAGATAACTATAAACACAGCCTGTGATGGCTAAGCTCAATTGTCTACAACTTCACAACGTTTAGAATGACTGTGGAAATAGACATCTGAGCATTTGATGAGAGTTTCTAGATTGAGTTAACTGAGGTAGGAAAGCCTACCCTCTCTGTGGTTGGTACCATTCCGTGCTTTCATCACTCTGTGCTCCCTGACTGTGGATACAAAGTGGCTGGCTATCTGAGCTTCCTGTCACCATGACTTCCCTGCTATGATGGAACTGTGAGCCAAAATCAGCTCTCCTTCTCTTTAAGTTGCTTTGATAGGTATGTTGTCACAGTCACAAGAAAATAACTAATACATGACCCAACGCAAATTGGTAAACTTTCTTAAAGCATCTTAACTTTTCTTTTTCTTTCAGTTTTTTGGGTTCAAGAGTAAGCTCTGTAGATGGCATGGCTGTGTAGTGGGTAGCTGTTGGAGCCATGCNCTGAAGCACTGCCCCTAGTGAGGCAGCTGTAGCTGTTACACCTGCTTATGACCTTGAGGTACCAGCCTCTGGGGCATGGCCACCAGGGACCCTTAAGACCTAGGATGCACATACACTCTCTCTCTCTCTCTTGGCTACACTGTGGTTTTGGATGCTGAGATCTTGGACCTAGCTGTTCAGTGTGGAACATAGCTCAGCTTTCCCGGACCCTACNATACATCTCCCATGGTTGTGAGTTTAANGCCAAATAAATTCCTTTGATCATTAAATAGACTCTGTGGATTAATCCCATTATCTGGCGCCATCCAGTTCAATTCCCAGGCTGTCTGGTGTCTGATCATGCCAGGCTAAATAAATAAATAAATAAATACACAAATAGGACCCACATGACCCTTCTCCCTTTCGTTTATTTATTTATTATTTATTTATTTATTTATTTTCCTGGCAAGGCTGTGTCACAATATCAAAAGGTTGAACTTTATTCACAGTAAAAAAAAAAAAGTGTCCTAATCCCTTATGCAGCCTTCATGACCTACAGTTTTTCCTTATCAACTATAACCTATTCTATGCACATCAAGAACTATCTGATGATCTCATTTTCCAAAAAAATAAAAGTGTGTGTGTATGTGCAGAATGTCTCTAGCAAGCCTTTTAGATGTAACTTCAGAAGCCATCAAAAGCATAGATATGGCTNCTGCAAAGACACTTAGGCGTGACTCTGTGAGAAGCCCACATCCATGGCATGACTCTCGTGAGAGGCCCATACCCATGCTCCTGGGTGTATACACCTTCCCCTATGCACTTTTCTTTTATAAGACCCATGATTAAATCCATCTTTTCTTAATAAATTTTAACTCTGCTGCATACCAACTCATCCCGAAATTATTTTTCATGATGCAGTCAACAACACAGGCTGCTACAGACTAGTGTGGAACTTTTGTTGGACTATTGCCCCACTCTCAATAATCACCTTCAAAGTAACTACTTGTATTCCAACCTTTGTCTCAGGGTCTGCTATCATGGAAAGCAAAATAAGATACCTACTGAAAACATCCTTCTAATTTCTAGAACATACATTCTCTACATCTATTAAAATCCTGATACCATAACCNCCTGGGCTGTTCAATATGGCAGCACTATCCACATAGTATTTGAACTATTTTATTATTTATTGTGCATGTGTGTGTGCACATGTATACATAATGCAAGTATATGCATGCATCAATGACACAGGTATAGGCCAGAGGACAACTTGTGTCTCTCCTTCCATCATGTGTGTGGTGGTTTGAAAACAAAATGGCCCCCAAAGGGAGTGGCACTATTGGGAGGTGTGGTTTTGTTGGAGGAAGTGTGTCACTGTAGAGACAAGCTTTGAGGTCTCATATGTGCTCAAGCCATGCCCAGTATCTCAATTCACTTCCTGCTGCCTGCTGATCAAGATGTAGGACTCTCAGCACCAGCACCATGTCTTCCTACACACTGTCATGTCCCACCATGATGATAATGGACTAAGCCTCTGAGACTGTAAGCCACCCAATTAAATGTTTTCCTTTATAAGAGTTGCCATGGTCATGGTGTCTCGTCACAGCAATAGAAACCCTAAGACAATGTGGGTCTCAGGAATTACACTCTGATCGTCAGACTTGGAGACAACTGCCTTTACCCGCTGAGCTATTTCTCCCACCCCACAAAAGNATTTAAAGACATGAAGTGTAGCTTGTCCCAACATAGACGTACTGTAAGTATTAAATATGGGATGATTTAGAACCAATAGAGAATTTTTGATGAATGTCTTTTTAATAGTTTTATGCATATATAAATATATTTTTCAATGTGATATTTTGCTATTTTGTTCATACTGTGCTCAATTTNTCCCACCATTATAACTGCAAACACCTATTAATTTTCAAAGGTATTTGAAGTGTTATCTAAAAGTTTCATTGTAAAAAGATAATAACTTAAAAGATTCTATAGTTTGTATAGATAATTTTAATTTCTAGTATATGTAAGGTAGCATACATAATANCAAGCACATCTTTGTTTTCTAGGTTTTTTAAATTTTTATTTATTTATTTTACATCCCAACCACAGCCTCCCTTACCCCTCTCAATCCACTCCTNCTCCNTATCCTCTCAGAAAGGNNCAGGCCTCCTATGGGCATCAGCAAAGCATGGCTTATCAAGNTGCCTTAAGACCAAGCACCTCGCCCTTATTCAGGCTGNGCANGGTAATTCCACATGANGAATAGGTACTCAAGAGCAGCCAAAGCACCAGGGACAGCCCCTGGTCCCCTTTCGAGGAATCTCAGAGAGAGACCAAGCTACACAACTGTCACATGTATGCAGAGGGCCTCAATAGAGAATGATTTTTTTACACTGACTATAGGTTTAAATGACAATATTTAGACATATTTATTTTTTTAAATATCTTACCAAAATTTAAAATTACAGGTTTGGCTCATTTTATCTGCATGTATATGTGTGCACCACATGCACAGTGCCCATGAAGGGCAGAAGAAGGCATCAGATCCACTGGAGCTTGAGTTACAGATGGTTCTGAACCACCAGGTGGGTGCTGGGAGTTGAACCCTGGTCCTTTGGAAGAGCAACCAATGCTCTTAACCACTGAGCCGTCTCTCCAGCTCAGGTTTGGCTCATTTTATATTTTAATAGACCAATGGGTGACCTCTGACACCACAGCACAGTCCTTACCAATGGGTGACCTCTGACACCACAGCACAGTCCTTGCCAGTGGGTGACCTCTGACACCACTCATTTCACACTCCAGAAGAGTGAACNAAGGCCAGGTAATGGTGCAAACAACCTTGAATGCTCTTTAATTCATGTGAAATAATCCTTAGATTTCAAAACTGTGTTACCCATTCCAAGTTGCTATTACTCNTGGCCCACTTGACCCTACCCAGAGCCACTGGCTTAATGCATGGAGCAGAACCATTCCCAAAACATAGTTTGGTCCTGTTATTTGGTTACCCTAAAAATATGACAGTATTGGAATGATAATATTTTCCTTTGTGTTTTCAGGAAAACTAGCTCACTGCTGAGATCTGGGCCCTGCTAACAGGTAATGAAGGTGTCCTCAGAAGAGGATAAACATGAACAGACACATCCCTGCTTTTAGAAGACTCCCAGTCTGGTGGGGGCAAATGAGTAAACAGGAAATCAGAGCAAAATATTACAAGTAATAAAAGAATTACACGTGCAAGTGCACCTAGCTATCCAATCAACAAAGTTTTTTTTTAAAATATATGAGGCCAGTAGAGGCCAATATANTGAATACTGTAATGCTCTGCCCAAAAAGTACTAATTAAAACAGGCTTTTCAGGAGCTGAAGCGATGGCTCAGTGGTTACAGCACTTGCTGCTCTTCTAGAGNACACAGCATTGATTCCCAGCACCNACATGCCTTACAACTGTCTGTAACTCCAGTTCCAGGGGATCCAACACCCTCTTCTGACCTCTGCCTCTACCAAGAATTCACATTGTACCCATATATACGTTTAGGCAAAACACACCCCCAAAATAAAAATAAGTCTTTAGGAAAAATAAAATAGACTTTTCTGTGCTACCATGAAGCCCATTTCTTTAACACTAACCTAGAAAATTAGTCCAAGTGTCTTTTCTGTAAACAATTTGGCAGAATTTACTAGAGGACTCATTCTTTGAGCCAATCCTTTCACTTTAGGAATTTTAATGCTATCAAGGTGAAAAGTCATACACAATAATCTCTATGTTTGTGAGCACCTAGAGAAGGCTGCTCAGAGGTAGGACTGGGGCCAGATTGGAAAGAGGAGCCAGTGTGGAGCAGAGAGCTTCCAGCACAAAGGGCAAGGANGANAGTGAAGCAAGAGAAGACTGTAGCAGAATGGGAAGACAGCNAACGTACTGTTTCACACCTCCTCTTACCTGTGNCTTGGGGATCCCCTGCTAGATAAATACTCAATAAATATTCAAATCCTCCAGAGCCCACCCCAGTGCTGAGGACCGAACCAAGGCCCTTGTGCTTTACCACTGGTCCACAGCTGCTCTGCCTGCTTGTTTTTGAGACAGGAGCATCACTGTCCTGCCAAGGCTGACCTAGAACTCCCAGACTCAAGCCACCCTTCTGCCCCAGTCTCCCAGCAGCTAGGTCTACAGGCATACCCCACATGCCCATCTTAGCATTCAGATTCTTGTCTTTAGGTTTGATTTCAAGTCCCAAACCATAGAGACAGAAAACTGTTCATATAATGAAGTGAAGCCGTTAAGCCAATTATGTTCCAGAGTGCATAAAATTAAAGAAAAGTGAACAAATGCTCCAGAACATTGAGGTCATAGGTGATTAAAACTCAAAGCTGACATAAATCCTTCCAAGTTTTCCAAACTGACCTTGTAAGAAAAAAGATAAGTCTTGGTTTGGCTTGATTTGCTTTGCTTTGTTTTGCTTTGCTTTTGGTTTTTTGAGACAGGGTTTCTCTGTGTAGCCCTGTCTNTCCTGGAACTTGCTCTGTAGACCAGGCTGGCCTTGAACCCACAGAGATCCGCCTGCCTCTGCCTCCTGAGTGCTGGGATTAAAGGTGGGCACCACCACTGCTCAGCAAAAGAGAAGTTTTGAAGTATTGTAATTGTTGTAGTATAGAAATGAACAAGCAGCAGGNTGAGGATATGACTCAGTTGGAAGAGTACTTGTTGAGCATGAGTGAAGCCCTATAATTTATCCTCAGCACCATATAAACCCAGCATGGTGGACATACTGTAGTCCTAGCACTCAGGACAGGCAGAAGTTTATGGTGATCCTCAGCTGTTCTAGGCTGAGGATCCTCAGCTGTTCTAGGCTGGGCTTCATGAGACAGTGTCTCAAAGCTGTGAATCTCTGAAGTCTATCTTCAAAACACAAAAACTGCTTAAACCATCACTAAAGTTAGTTATCCCAGCAATCCATAGAAAGTGAAGTACCAGTATTCACAGAAGAAATGTTAAAAAAAAAAAATTCAAGTTTCCAAAGACGCAAATTCAGTCAAGAACTATGTTTCAAGCCAAATGTTATGTCATACACACTAATCATTTCCCAAAACATGATTTTTATTGCCCTGGTTTATTTGGTGTGGGTGAGAGCATGCAAGCGAACGCACACATGCACATGCAGTGGTGATGTGGAGGACAGAGGACAACTTGCAGAAGTCAGTTCCTTGCATCCACCGTGTGGGTCCCAGGGTCCAGCTCAGACGTCCAGGTTTGGAGGCAGGCACCTTTACTCAATGAGCTGTCTTGTTGGTCCCCAAATAATTTTGTTTTCTTCCATAATATTTACCCTTCATTGAGTGGGAACTGTACCTTTTTCCATCTCACCAGTTCCCTCCAACAGTACTGGCAATCACATGCCACTGTGCACTAGTGTGTGTTTCATAAAGTTCAGAGCAACTGACATAAACTCTCCATTGTGTGTGTTGGGGGGGCGACAAACAAACAAGATTTGGTCAAAGTCCTTGATTGTTATAACATCTCAGCTTCTCAGCCCCCCTCNCATCTCTTCCCACATACTTTAGTGTTATCAGGCCAAAGTCAGGGATTACAGTCAATGAGTCAACCTTTCTGCTNCATCCGATGTAATCGCACACCACAAGGCTGGGCATGAACGAAGAGATTGAGGGCAGGAGCCTAGGACGCCTTAGAAGAAGTTGACACAGGCTCACCAGAGCCAAGTTGGTGGAATGACTNTCAGGAAAGCTGTGGCCCTTTAAACCCCAGAAAGTAGACATTGCCACCAGAGCAGCAGAGAGGTCACTTTGTCCAACAGTCAGAGATGCCATTTTAAAGAAAAGNAAAAGTTCAGACTCTGAAAAGTACAAGTTTAAAGCTCATCCAGTGCTAGAGAGATGGCCCANTGAGGAAAGAGTTTGCTGTGCTAATGTGAAGACCTGAGTTCAGGTCCCCAGGTGAAGGAAGCCAGGCTGGGTGGCAAGGATCTGAAAGCCCAGTGCTGAGTGAGGATGGGGATGGAGGGACCCTGGGCCAGCAGGGTCTGGCCAGCCCTGAGCCAAAACCATGAGTTCCAGATTCCGTGAGAGACCCTGTCTCAAAAAGAGGGAGAGGTAAGTTGACCTCTGGCCCCCATGTGCACACGTATGAAGAGATGAATGCACCACATACATGTGCGCAGACATACAAAACACATACACATGCCACACACATATGAATAGATGAGTAAATAAATAGAACTTTAAAAAACTGAGGCACATCTTAAGACTGAAACTGACAAGTTATATATGTAGGTAAAGTAAATTTTGCATCAGAATTAGATTTTTCCAGGACACTTTGAGAGCAGTGATCCTTATTTTTCTACCCATCTGCAGCACATGCTGAGTGCATATTGGAAGCCTTTCTTCTCTCCTGTTTACATATGAGATGTTAATTATTCCTCAGGACTTAAAACAGAATGAGTATCACTCATTTGGTTCAATCTGCTGCCTTACAAAAACAAAACTAATAACAGACATTTGCACAAGAAGGAACTAAATAATCGCAGGTTTTATTCCCAGCCATCAATCAACCCCATAGAGATGTGTGTGTGTGGTGTGTGTGTGTGTGTGTGTGTGTGTGTG